>CAEFZX010016718.1:0-113754 GCA_903066825.1 Alfaro cultratus | reverse complement strand
TGTTGCCTCTATTCTATTTGTATTGCCTTTCAAGATGACATGTCTGTTCTTGGTGTTGGATTTTATCAAATAAATTTCCCGCAAAAATGCGACTTATACTCCGGTGCGACTTATATATGGATTTTTCTTCTTTATTATGCATTTTATGGCTGGTGCGACTTATACTCCAGAGCGACTTATAGTCCGGAAAATACGGTATTTATTTTGGATTGGCTATTATAATCCTAATTGGATTGACTGATTAAATTAAGGTTTCATTGTTTCTACGTGTTTGATGAAGGGTGTGAAGCTATTGGTGTATTTAAGTGTGCTAAAAAAAACAAAAACGTTTGAAGTCAATTCAGCAATGTTTTTCTGTATTGGATTGTATTGGCTGATCTAAACCTCAGATGTCTGTATCGGAAATAGAAGTGAAAAAACTTGATCAGTGTTTTTTGAACCAGGGACACATTTAAATGTATTTCATGACATCAGCCCTTGAAGCCTGGATTTGAAGACCCCTGCATTAAGAGTTTTCACTTGTAACTGGATGAAAATATTGATTATTTCCTTCATATTGATGGATACATTGAAGTTTGTTATAATGTGGCAAAATGTAAAAGGGGTATTGATACCTTTTGCAAGGCACTGCAAAAAAGGTGCAAGAGAATCAATATGTCAAAGAAAATGGAAAATAATCAACTAAAATTCAGAGAAGAAGGAAAAAACATAAGAAAACATGACTTTTCTCTGAAGTAATGAGAGGGTTTATTTAGAAGTATGCCAACAAAACCAAATAAAAGTATTACATCTTACACAGCACGGAACAACTCCTTAAATACGGTAGTGCTTATTTATGTAAATCAATTTTTGGACTATAGAGGAACGCATGCACTGAGCAGGTTTGTTCCAGCTTTCTGAGCTCAGCGCCAAGTTTAACATGTGCAAGGCAGTTTGGGAATGTTGGCCAAGGAATCAACAGGAGGAGAGTGAAAGAAAGAAGATAGTGTACGTGCGTGAGAGAAAGAGAACATCGACCTTTAGAAATAAATGATGTTATAAAACAAGACAGAAAAAAAATGAGGCAAGGGAGATCCCAGAAAAAGATCAATGGATGGAGGGAAAGAGAGGGAAAAAGGAGAGGAAGGAAGTGAAGTGAAAACAGATGGATGACAAGAAAAAGACAACATGCTTGAGAGAGACTGCC
Source organism: Alfaro cultratus (assembly GCA_903066825.1). Lineage (NCBI taxonomy): Eukaryota > Metazoa > Chordata > Actinopteri > Cyprinodontiformes > Poeciliidae > Alfaro > Alfaro cultratus. The sequence continues at coordinate 112,568 of CAEFZX010016718.1, read as the reverse complement.
GCTACTCAGGAATACAAAGTAATGACACTGCATGATGACAGGTTTACGTTCTGCATGCAGTAAAATCTTCTCTGCTCAGCTGTATGATGGAAAAGGACAATTAGAGTGAAAAACAAAAGAGGAAAAATGTGGAGAAAATCAGCAAGAATACAGAATCTGGGGACAGAAATATAAAGAGATAGGAGATGCAAGTTGTTAACAACTAGTTTATGTGAGTAGCAACAGTATTTTACTAAACATCAGAAAAATGAATGATGATCTTTGGAACATGACTCCAAAATATTCACAGTAAATTTGCCTATTTGTAGATTTTTTCGTAGAGCACTACCTCCACTAAATGAGCCACTCAGCATCATCATACAAGGATTTATATTGGCATAAATTAGATCAGGCTCTAATTGGACGGCTGTAGCATGTCACCAACAATGTTGTGCCATTATAACATAAAATTATGCTTTAATGTTTTTTACACTTACTTTTCTATTGCTCACCTGTGCAGTAACAACAGTAAAACTACAATGAAGAAACTGCAAGTAGCTTATTAGGACACATGTAGAATCCTCCTCAGACTTCCACGATGGACATGAGGGAGTCAGATGTTTGCAATGAGTAACATACCGACATTTCATGCTTTGCTGAGGAGTTTCATGTATGAATTCATGTGCCACTTGGATGTATCGAACAACTTAATAACAAGAGCTCTGACAACTGAAACATATAGCGATATTGGATATAGTTCTAGCTTTTTTAAATTTTAGAATAGGTGTTTATCTGCTTTGTGATGATATGTCGTTTTTTACTTGATATTTTATCTTGTATTTTTTTATTTTTATAAATAGTATGAACTACTTTTTGTCTTGAAATACAGACTTTCTTTGGTATAAACAAGGGATATCAAACTCGTTTTCATTTTTGGCCATATCAAGACCATAAATGTCTTTCATTATTCAAATTGTTTAAAAAGTTTTCTAAGGATTGCATCAACTCATTGATTTGTAGCATTCTCTCCTCCTGGATTAGCATATGTCAAAAGTAGACAATGAATTTCATTTTGTCATTGCCTTTGCAGCAATCCCTCATACTGAGCATGCATGTTGTGACAGTGGAAAGGAAAACTTCCCGTTAGCAGCATTTAACCTGCAGTAGAACCAGAACCTGACTTAGTGTGCCATCGCATCAACTCCAAGCTGTATTCTCTGTTTCTGCTGGAGAAATGCATCCCCCAGAATGGTGGCACCACTATCATGTTTCACTGTGGGAATGATGTGTTTCTGGTGATGTGCAGCATTGATTTTTCACCACATGTACTGTCCTATAATTAGGCCAAAGTATTTGGCTTTGGCCACAGCTCACCTTCATTCATTTATGAAGTCCAAACTTACTGAAATGATTTATTAAAATGGATTTAACAACAAAACAAATGTCTATAATCACTAGCATGTTTTTACTCAGCCACCCACCCTGCTACTAGCTCACAATCTTAAACACAATCACAAGTAATGGTTGGTGATGATAATGATGATGAATAAGCCCTGTTCACGGCCAATGTGCTCCTAAACCAGCAGAGAGTTTGTATCTGATTGGTTAACTGCCAGGAAGTGAAAAGGAGGTCAAGAGACCAGCAGAACTGGAATAGAAACGGGTTGCAAAGGCCAAAATTACAATTATTACTTCAGAGAGGTTAAAAAAGTTTGTAGTTATATTCCTAAACAGATTTAAAGAATTTAACTGGATTAAAAATACATATTATTAAAATTGAACAAGTTTTTGAAAGCTTTTTTCTTTACTTGTTTTTGCCCACTTGTCTAAAACATTCCAGGGTACAAAAATAGGTTGGGGGTGTTCATGTCGTAAAATAACATAACAATGGATTACTGCACATTATATTACAAATCCAGCAATAAAAACAAGCTAAGCAATCACACTTTTATCTCTTCATCATTTCAGGATGAGCTGCTGAGTGTGTGCATGTGTGAGTCCAAATGGGAGAGCAGGGTTAAACCATGTTCTCATATGCAGGTCATGTCTGGGTCAATCTCTCTGGCTCCAGCACTTCCCTGCTTAACTCCTTCATATCCTCTGTCCCCATTTCTTTCTCTCACACAAACATGTGTGTGCATAAAGTGATTTTTACATGAACATACAAAAAATGAACATTTTAATGGAAAACAGTTTAAATGAATCACTTGGTTTCTAACAATTTCATTTGTATGCAGTTTAGTTTAGTAAATTACATTGGAAAACATAAAGCAGCCCACAAAACTGGAACTTTAATTGGTTGGGGGAAAAAAACATTTCACTGCAGGACTCTGTCAGTACTGGTCTCACTGGGATGGGCCCAGTTATTTGTGATCTGTCTCTGTACTCTTGTAGAGTACAGAGACAGATCACACAGTTTTTAAATTTGTCAATTGTTTTGGTGTATTTAAAAGGCTACATCTACTAAATGTGAATCTAAATATGAGAAAAAGAAGTACAAAGGGTCTATAATATAATGTCTCCTCCATTTGTTTATTAGTTTTTCTTTCTTTTAAATATTTACTGATCACCTGACCATCTGAGAATGATTGCTCATTGTTCCACACACATTTATTAGTGGTTAAAATGTTATTCACTGACTTGATCAGATTATAAGAAAGGCTGCCCTCACATAGGGCCACTTCAAGCATTTGGTAAGGTGATTTGAGAAATCTGTGCAAAAAGAGCATCTGCATATCATAGCATAATTCAAGTCATGGTGTTTTTGGGGCATTTGGTGTCAATTTGCATCACTATATGGCATCTCTTTTTGAGAGGCTCATGGAATTGCTCACAACATGTAAATAAGTTTGTGGCTTAGCTTGGGGTCAAATCATGTACACAATAGTAACAGATACATGGAAAGGAGATGTCAAGGAAGTTTCTTCATGTACTTATTTAAAACTCCTCATCTTTATACGCCTGAATCTAAGAGTGTGGGTATAAGATGCAATGCATAATTTGCTATGCAAATCTGAGTGACAGAATACCTAATGGACACATTAAACTGGGTCACAAATGTAAACTGCATCAGTAATCTGGTTTAACTAAAAAAAATGTTATATTTTCTTTGTACTCAGAGACTCTACATGCTTTGAGGTGTCCATTCTTGATGGAAAACCAACAAACATAAATTATGCTAAAAAAGTGACTAAATTTTCCAAAGAATATAAATCTGTGTGAGTGGCTGACCTTAAGAAATACTGTGCAGGAATGCTCAGTTTGGTAATTTGACAAAGAACCACACATGTAATTATACCTCAGCTATTGTAACCTCAACGATTCCAAAAATTTGTCTGAGCCACTTCCAAAGCAGCATGAACCGACATGGAAACTGTGAAATGGAACCATGGAACCACCCCGTGAGCAAAACGACTCTGGTTTGGGTGATTGAACATCTTTGTTAGGTTTCATTTTGTTGTGTTTTCTGGCCAGTGAGGCTATCCTTCCACATTTAGTTGAATCAAACAGATACTCTGTAAACTCCCCTAATGTTGTTTGGTATGAGGTTTAGCAGCTGCAAAATAAATCCTTCTAGCCATTATAGAAATCCACAAACAATTACGTTTTTTGTCTTTTGAAGAATCTGTGAAGAAAAACCACACCCGAGACCACATAATACCTACACAACTCAAACAGACTGCAGCTATAATGTGTGGAGGACAGAGAATAACAGTATTACTAAAGACTGGGAATGACAAACTATACATTAAAACACACTAATTTACTCATTTGACTCAATAAACTGGCAACCCATATGCATATTAAACCTCCAAGAACAATTCATAAACTTTGCTCTTGACACTCTGGCATAACAGAATGAGTTACTGCCAGTTAAAAATAACTTTCTATTTTATTGTAACTGAAAACAAAACAGCTAGTGTTCTATTCTTAGTGCAGCTACAATAACATTAATTATTCTTGTCACTTTAATCACCAAATAAACACTGTATTCAGTCTAAATTAATATTTAGTGTTAGATTTTATTCACTTGTATCTCATTGTTAGTTTGGCTATCTGCTCATATACCCAGTCTGTTGTTGTCTTCTAAAAACACTTTCCTCTGAATTTGTCCATTCTAGCTTTAAGAGAGAAGCTTTGAATTAAATTTTCTTGGAAGGAAGGTCAAAGTGTAGCCAGCTGACCAACAGTGGACAGCAACAAGTGGAGGAGGGACAGCAGGTAACATGAGGAAAAACTGAGTATGTTTACTATTAAAATAAAAGTTGAAGGCAGACTTAACTGTATTTTGACATAAACTGGTATCAAATAAAACAGATGTTCTTGTGCAAATTAGATCCACTTTCTGACATTCTGTAAATATCAAATACAAACACTGCTAACCAAATCAAGCCAAATCCTGTGATTTACTTTTGAGTTCTTTTTAATGAACTACTTTTAACTAATGCAAAACGATTCTGATTGTTACGCTTAAATTCTCAGTTTACCCCAAGAAACATTTAGGATGATTACAAGACATAGTAAAGGGGTAATTTGGGAGTAACTGATGGTTTTTAGAAGCAGCACCATCAGAAGCCGATTGAGCATCTAAAATAAAATGCGGAACTGAAGATCAAGACAAAAATAGACAACCAGGGAAAATAAGGGCCAAGCGCTGCTTTAATGTAAATATCCACTGATTTGAATTGATGTTGGATGGAAAACAAGAAGACAGAGTATCACAGCCAGATCATCTAAGTAACTACATCTGAATCTGTGTTTTAGAAGAGTAGACCAGTTTGACTGCATAAACATTTCACTAAAAGATACAGCGATAAACAGCCTAACACATAAACTGAGCTAGATATAAACACATATACCACAAGCTCAGACAAATGTCAAAGCCTAGTGCTTCCAAGAAAACTGTTCATTCCTCCTCACACACTTCCACACCCATTCACATAATCTGACAAATACACATAAACACAGCTCAGTATCTTTGCAGAGAGATGTACTGTGCCATAAACACTGGGCCATAACTCCATACACCACAAAAGACAAAAAAAAAAAAAAAATGCTCTCAGCATGTATAAAAGCAGAGTTAATCAGTACCTCTATCTAAGGGAGTTCCCCTAAAATTTCACACTCACTATGCAGCAGAGTGTAGGAGATGGTTAAGTGTTGAAATGACCTCATGCACACATATCTTTTCATACACACACAAATATGAACACACATGTGGTGGAAAGGTCATCAAACTCAACAGCCTCTTGCTCTGGTCGGGGCTCTGCTGCTTTTGTTTGAGCTAAATCCTCTTCCTCACCCAGCAGCCAGCGCAGCACCAACTCAGCACATAGCTGCCCCTCTGTTTGTGCTGGGAAATCAGATAGTGACTCCATGGCCAATCAGTGGTTTCGGATTACGCATATGTCAGTGGATGTATGTTTTTAAATGTAATCATATAGGTGTTTGAACAGAGGCTGGGATTTTGACATTCCTGTTCTGATAAATATACATCTCAATGTGAACCTGATTTAGATCCAGATTTAGATCTTATTAGTTCTGATCTTTAAAGAACAACCTGAGGCACGCACTCTGAAAGTTCACAGCAACATCCAAACCAAACACGCAGCATTTAGCAGACTAACACAAAGCAATCAATATTCCAAACTGTGAACTGGTTTGTTACCCCACAACATACAGGCTTCTCCATAGCTGCATCTTTCTGGGGTTTTCTCTTGAAAACATTAGTAGTGGATTACCTGCAATTAATAAACTAACAATGCATTTAAATTATATCAGACATAAAGAAGAGCTTTCATCTATAAATATGAAATATGACATAAAAAATAAATGGATAGAGTTGTGTTACATTTGAGTCTTTGACTTGACTTAAACGTTTGAACTTGAGCACAAAAGAAATTACAGTAGACCCTCCATATTTACGGAGGTTGGGGACAACAGCTGCCCACGAATAGCTAAAATCTGCAGATGCCTGATACCCTCTTGGAAAATATATAATTACTTGTTTTAATTGTTCAAAACACAAATATACCTTAGTATGATTCAATGTGCACATTGGAAACTGTCTTAGCACAACTGCAGAAGATAATATCTACAGGTTTCCTTATTTTTGCTATTGGGGTTACAGACAATCAGCGACTCAGACAAATAATGGTGCTACTGAATTGAGTGCTTTGCTGTTGTCAGCCAATAGCGTGTCAAGCAGAATTGGCTTAGGTATTTCAGCTTACCAAGATGCATTTCCTCTGGAAAAAACAGCAAATAGGCACATTTTCCATGAATAATTTGAAGATACATTCCACAGAAAAATCTATGAATAGGGAATATGTGAATACTGATCTGTGAAAGTTGGCAGTCTACTGTATATAAAATATCACATTTTTGCATTGAAAGGATTTCCATACACTCTTCATAATCTCCACATGTGAAAATCTCTTTTCTTTGTTTCTGGCAACAGATCCCACTGATCTGTTGCCAGAACTGTACAGTACCTTGTACAGTACTTTTTTAGTCGTACTGACTACTAAGCACGCTTTACACTAGAACCAAATTCACCCAATCACACTCACAAATATGCACACATTCCTACACTGATGCACAGACCTTTAGGGGTAAGGTGCCTCGCCCGTCTTTTTTCTTCAGTGAATTGGCACATCTACCTACACGTTTCAGAACATCAACACATTGCTGAACATGTTTAACCAAAAATCTGCTTTTGACAGCTTAATTCATTCTTTTTGTACCATTTCCTAACTGTTAGCTAAACTTTGGTATGTGTTGCTGAGAGAGGACTAGCACACACATGTGGCGACAGGGGGCTCAGCGCAGTCTGGAATTGATCATGTCTCATTAATAACTGGGATTAATTAAGAGCCCAAAAACAGGGCAGAGCCAAAATCTGCACCAGCTTGCACATGTGTGTGATTTTGTGTCCATTTTTATGGAGATAGATGACAGTTTAGGCAGAATGTATGCATGTATATCTGTGGGAACATGTGGGTAAATGACCATTTGCTGAATAAATGAGGAATGTCCTGTCTGGGACTCTGAGAACGCATTAGATTGGTTTTAGAGGTATGTCATTTCAGAGTGTGCGCGCAAATGTCTCATTTCCATGGCTCAATATTTGCCATGGAGAAAATCCCGGCCTTTAGCCTAATGAAGGAAACTAATCATGTCCACTGTAATCACACAAGTACACACTTTTTATTACTGAGCACACACCAGCAGTGTGAGTGAAGGAAAGGACGAAGATGGGGCAAGAATAAAAGGGTGTGAGCTAGACCAAAGGGAATGGAGAGGAAAGAACCCATTATGTACCCGTAATACTTCTGTCTGCGGTCTAAAGCCTGTACTTTGTTTTGAGTCAAAGCCAAGACCAGGAGAACCAAACCAACTCTTTCTACTGACACTGATCACTTCTCACTCTGCTAGGGAAAACATTAACGCTCTCAAACGAAAAGGTGATTTCAAGATTCTTAAGAAGTTCTGGGGAAATTGGAAAACAACATAATTACCTTAGAGTCATCTCAGTCAGAATGAATTTTTCCTTTTTTTTGTTTATTCATCTCTAATATGTTCTTTTTTTAAGGATCATGAAGGATTAATGAAATCTGGGGCTTGTGTTCAGTCATTATTTACACTGATTACAGCAAACATCCCAAAAATAATTAGTGCAATCAACATCAGGAAGATGATGAGAGAATTATAATTAGAGGAAATACAAACAAGCTAACAGTTTTTCCAGAAGATTACACTCACTTTCTCATATATAACAAACAGCTGTTTCTAATTTAGGATCAAATTTAAGACATGACTGTGATTGAGCTCCTTGTTGATGCTGTCTGTTAGTTGTGTCACATTCCCAGTAATCTTATCTTTACTTTTTATAGAGTATATTAAAGATGAATTCAAAACTTTCAAAGTATTAAATGTTTGCAAATGTATAAGGACACACCTTGCTTAGCTGATGTTCTATTGGCTGCACAAAGCTGCAACATCTCTTGTCACCATGTCTCGTTTACCTTTTTACATTTTCTGTATGAAGAGTTCAACTTAATCCTCAGTAAGAAATCCTTAAAATGAATTTTTGGGTCATAATCTTTAAAAAAAAGAAGAAGAAACCCTGGTGTATAGTAATAATATATGTGTGGTATAGCTGTTAACTTTATGCAAGATTGCAAGTCTGTTTGCTTTGAATTTAAGTCAAGTGAAAATACACGTTAAAAGAAACAACATATTTCTGCGACAACAATTAGAATTTTGTGCTGTCAGTCTTGTTGAAGAGGTAAGTGTCGCCACACACAGAGATGTGTCTGCTCTCAGTCTGCTCAGTGTCTACTCACCCACAATGAAGCCCTGAGCATAGCACACACAAATGCACAAGGGCACAGTACGTTTTTTATAAGTAGTGGCAGCTGACGAATCCTCCCCCCTTTTGACCCTTAAACTCTTGCTCTACCGTCTGTACCCCCAAGCTAATTGACAAGAAGCTCCCCTTGAAATAACACAATGCATTACTGCAACCTGTTATTCAAGAACGATCAATATTAAAAGAAAATAGTTCTTTTTGTGTAAATTGTATGGTGCCTAAATTGCAAAACAGCACATTTTACAAACGCGAATAAAAGTAGAAAAATCAAATACAGATACAGAGGACGTGACAGGTCGAGGAGTTCAGTAGGGGCTCTAATAAAACACATGTTACCTATTGGGTTTTGCACTGGACAGAGGATAGAGAAAGAGGCCTACACTTCCCAGGCAGTCGGTGGAAAAGTACACTCTACAATTCATTGCTTCCTTCACGCCAAATTAAAGGTCCCTTGTTTAAAAAAATGGGGGTAGGGGCAAGGTTGAGGGAATTCAAGGTGGGAGGAGCAACAAAAAAAAGCTTTTATTACAAAGAAAAACATTCTATGATCACCACAAAAACTGCTATGTTTCTGTCTGTAGGAGGAAATTTATACTCAGAACAGAGTTTTAACATTGTTAAACAGGTTTTCAGCAGTTATTAGCTTATTGACTTTGGTACATCTTTAAGTGTGTAATCACATTTTTCTGGGACATAAATTTATTCAGAAAGAATAAATTACATTATGCAAAATATTTTCATATCCTTAAAAAGCTTAACAATGTGGTACAAATTCCACAATTTGCACAAATTTACATGGTGGCGGATTTCAACTATTTTCTATAAAATCTATTGATCTTAAATGTACAAAAACTATTTTAAAGAAGTTCAGTCAAACCATAGAAACTTTGATGCTGATACACATTTTCTCCTTCATACAATAAACGTTTTTTCAACACCACATATTTAAATTAAAATATGGATTGTTGTATTTAAAAAAAAACAAAAAAAAAAACAAAAAAAAAAGATGCAACTGGTTTTTTTACTCTGTATTTCTGGTGTTTTATAACGTGGTGTTGAATATTTTACTTACTATTGGTACATCATTTCATCAGTCAGGTTATCCAATAACATAATCATATCACTTTATTTTTGCTAGTGTGGAGAAACTACTTATGTAGTTGTATAGGAAACAATTCTAAATCTATCAATGTTAACGTAATTTCCAAATTAGATTTCTGCAGATTATTATGGGTACACATTTCCTGGCAACAGTAAACAACCCTATGCAATGCTCAGAAAATTGCACCAGCTCTATGATAATAGTGACAGAAAAATGTTACCATCATTCATCATATCATCAATAATATTGTAATTGTCAAATAAATTCCTTTCATTTTCTATTGTATGTTAAATTTGGATTAAGCAGAGATTTTCTGAAAAATGCAGCACAAATAAATAAATAAATAAGTTTACCTAATTTTTAGCATCTTTAGCAGAATGCCAACAATATTTTGATTACAAGTACTCTTTACAATATGTAAATAACTATGTAAAAGGAAAGTGCAAGTCAAGTCTCAAAACCATGTTAAAGAGATTGCATATCAACATGAGTTTAGGAGTAATTAGTGAGTAATTTGCTTTCATAAAATGTGTATCAAAGTGTAAAAACCCAACAAATGTCATATTTTGCTATGTGCATATTTCTAAATTTAAAAAAATTAAGTTAACTCCATTATTGAAATTTACAGGAGTCATACCATGTATGATTTAAATGACCCATGAAATGTACGAAGTGAACTATTAGCACCCATAAAATGCATTAGAGTAAAGGCTGTACAGCTGAAAATAGCTGGTGTGGGCCTAATGTGAAAAGCAGCAGGAGGTGTAAAGGCTGGTTTCACCAAGATGGAAGCTGCATTTCCTACATGGGCCTCCCAGAGGAAGAGCTTTCATTCCTTCTGTAAGATTCCCTCAGGAGCCAGGGTCTGAATCGACACCACTGCATAAACACCGGCTCTCTACCACATGTTACATGACCTGAGGGGAACACACAAATACACATCTGGGTTTCCAGCTCTCAAAGACTGTCTGGTTTGTTGATGGTTATCATAGTGAGAACAGTTCCTGCCTCTCCCTTTTTTGCCTCTTTATACCTCCCCTCACTATCCCTAAATCTGTTTCTTTTCCCCTCCCTCTTCTGTCTCCTACTCCCTCTTATCCATAATTTACAGAACTTATCAACATGCCTTTGATAAATCAAACTACATGGACGAAACTCCCTGTTGCATCATCCTCACTACATAAACATATACATTTTTCCCAAAGCAGTTGCCGTTGTTCAATTCAAATATTTTGTTTAGCCCTTGTGGTAAAAAAGAGAAACTCAACATTCTTGATTGTGCAAAGATTGTGTAAATTATATCTTTGAAGTTTGAACACACTGAAGCATGTGAAAAGATGAGGGAAACACAGAGTGAGTTTGTGTAAATACATCAGTACAGATTTCCTGTCTCAACATCTGTTCTGTATGTTACTTTCAGTTTTCATCACTGTAGACAGTTCAGTGTTTTATGATTTAAACAACATCATCCAAAAGGTACATGTTGTAACAAATCTGACTAAAATTTAATGAAAAAAACATTGTAGAATAAATGGGTACTTTAAAAAAAATCTTATGCTTTTATTAAGGTCACTAAGGTCAACCAGTCAAGGCAAATCTATTGTTTCCTATTCCTGATGTAGGGATGGATGTTTAGTTTGCCATTGTGTTTTTTATGTTTTAAATTGAGCTAAAGTCACTTTTGTATGTATTTTATTTTATTTTTTTGTTTGCTCTGCTTACTTCAAGTTAAAGCAATAGCACAGACCATGCCCTGCATAGTAGACATTCAGTTTTTCTCAATCTAAGAGTTGTGCTCCACTCCATATCCCCAAACTGGAGGAACCGAAGTGGTTCCCAGACCAGAAGGGATATACAGTCATTCCTAATGGTTCTACATGTAAGTCTTCATCAGGGTCTCTTCCAAGTGAAATGTGGTGTGCATGGTAAGGGGGACCTATTATGCAAAATTCATATTTTACACATTTTTGTACTTCCAATTAGGTCTCAACTGTTACGAAAAACAGCCCAAGCGCTTAAGAAAACCACTCCGATATTTTTAGGTAATACGCTAATGTTTTATGGTGTCTCAAAAGCAAGTCATTTCAATAATCTGCCGCTTGTTAAGTCACAATCGACGGGCACTGCACCATTACATTGCAATCCAAGCAGAGGCCAGCTGGTTTTACCACTGTACAATAGCTGCTGAAAAAGACAAGTGTTTTATTCCTTAACATCCAGGAATTACTTGCCACATCATTGTTGGTTGTGCAGGAGGTTCTACTTCTTCTGCTTTTGTGTCAGATTCAAGGTCAAAGATATAAGTTTGAATAATCGCACAACAGTTTCCAGCCACTTTCATGTGAGTGTAAAATTTGAGTTGGGGGGAGTAGCCATATGATAGCAGCAACGTATTTGGATTTTAAGTGACAAGAGACCCTTAAACAGCTCATTCTGAAAAGAGTTCAAAATAAGAACTGAGCAGACTAAAATCCCATTATCTTAGAATGATTTTGTGCAAAAAAATTTAATGAACATGTTTTGTAGAGCAGACAGACCTACCCTAACCTGTTCAAGGAAGTATAATAGGGCCCCTTTAAAATTACAAATGGAGGCATCCAGGAATTACACAGAACTGCACTGCCTTAAATGTCTCCTTTTGATGCAGAGGACCAACAGCTTTTCTTTTGCTCCCTTTCCCACTAGGCTGTGTACCATTACAGAGGATGGTTTGATCTTAGTAGGTTTTTAACATTGAAAAAATATAGTGAAAGTCACTTCAGGAACTGTGTTTTAGAAAACGGACAAAGATGACATTTTGAGAAGAGGGCACATCATAAAAATACCCATCTTTCTCAAACTAAACAACTCTTATAGTTGAATCAACCACAGTATTTGCCTGATAAACCTCATCAGTGGCTTTTGAGGTCCAGAGAAGGATAGACCAGGTCAGTGAGGACATGCTGCAGAAAATATATTGTGAAGCCCTGGGATTAACAATGGATACTTACTGGTTCAGTGAAGATGTGCGCATTGTTCACTATGTAATCCACAGCACTCCTGATGTTCCAACACATCATATTTTTTTTTTTATCTCTCTGTGTCAACACAACTGTACCTTTTATAAAAATAGATGTTTTATTACTCCCATCTTGGCCCAGCCCACCTGCATTATTCTGCTTCTATTTATGTCTATGTAATAGGCCGGAATTTCAACTGACCGCTTGTCAAACAAATTGGAAGCGATGACATGATTTGTGATGGTGAAACCTTATGGTTCTCCATGGATCCTGGAACAAGATAAAGTCATCCAGACTAATGAGTTCTATAACAGATAACAGCAACAAGGTCATTTATGTAAATCCTTCTCTGACAGACTGCAAGACATTCTCAAATAATTGATCGATCAAAGACAAATGCTACATAAATTAGAAATACCAATATGACATGACTGAGTAGCTGTTGCAAAGGTTAAAAATCTTACATTTTCCATTGTGTGGTTCAACAAGTTTATATAATGCTGTGGTCTACCTTGGTACCAGACTGGTCGACAAATATTTGGAGCGCCATTCTCTTCTCTATCTGTAATCACAGCGAGCATTAGCTTCCGACTAAGAATAGCTGATCAGATAATACTACTGCAAAGACATTAGTGGAACATTACACACACATTAAACAGCCAAGCATCCCATCATTCCTCCGACAACACAACCAGAGCCAAAAAAGACTGTTCACGAGATGAAGCGATAGCCGTGTACTTGGGATTCAGTTGGTGTTCACAAGCTTTGGAGTTTAAGAACAAAGGAAAGTGCTACTGCTGATGTTGATAAGCTGAGACCTCAGAGTTTGAACTTTGACAGGTAATTAAAATGATGACGTTCTCAAATTTATTTCTAAGTCTGCTTTTTAAAGAAAGGTAAGTATTCACTTTTTCTTCAGTCTCTCAACTCTGACATAACCCATCAGGTTTTATCCCTCTTATTTCCAAACTTGTTCTCTTCTTGTTGGGCTACATGTTGACTGAGAGTCTTTCAACTTCCACTGCAGGGTTGTGTCTTACATTTCTTATTTTCTAATTTGTTAGGTTTATTTGGAAGAACATTAAAATGTTCATGCATCCTATAAAAGCTTTTAGCATCATGTTTTTTCTCAGAAGTTCTTGTCAGATCTTACTCTGCTGTCCCGAATAGACTCATTAGGTTTGTCCATCACTACCTCTGGGTAGTTATGGACTCGGACCTAAACATTCAGAGCCACATAAAGACAGTTACAAAGTCGGCCTTCTATCACCTGAAGAACCTCTCCAGGATTAAAGGACTAATGTCTCAGCCAGATCTAGAGAAATTCATCCATGCGTTTATCTTTAGTCGCATTGATTATTGCAACAGCGTCTTCACAGGTCTGTCCAACAAATCAATCAAACAGCTGCAGCTGATCCAGATGCTGCTGCTCGCGTTCTCACTAAAACCAGGAAGATAGAACACATAACANATCACTGAATGGCTTAGCACCACAATACATTAAAGATCTGTTGTTGTTGTTGTATCAACCTTCCAGACCCCTCAGGTTCTGGTTCTGATTCTGCTCTGCATCCCCAGAACCAGAACCAAACATGGAGAAGCAGCATTCAGCATCTGTGCACCACATATTTTTAACAAACTTCCAGAAAACTGTAAAACAGCTGAAACACTGACTTCCTTTAAATCTCTACTTAAAACACACCTGTTTAGAGTTGTATTTGAAACGTAATCAATTATAAATTTAATGATGGACCTTGACTTCATGTCATGTTTTGATTGATTCTATGTTGCATGACTTTGTGTTTTTGTGTTTGTTATGATGTAAAGCACTTTGAAATGCCTTGCTGCTGAAATGTGCTACAAATCAAATTTGATTGATTGATTTGAAGAATATTTTTGACTGTATACGAGGGGTTAGCTGGGTTTGAAGGGACTTTGGATGAGCATTTTTGCCAAGCCAAGGAAAACATTCCAAGTTATATCCACTGGAAGCCGACCATGCTCCAGTGTTTTTATTAAAGGAACAGCACACATCAGATTTCTCAGATTTCTGTGCAGCTTTTTGAACTTTATTGCTGGATTTATGTGTGAATAGGAAGGAATGGACTGTTGTTGTTATGATTGCTGAACCGCCGTTCTTCAGACTCGCTTACATAATCAGTCGCCCTTTTAAATCAAATTACCATCAGTCTTTTCTCCTAGTGACATGTAATCAATCAAATGTGTCATTCAAATTCATTTCAGGCTCCACATTATCACAAAACAATGCACTTGTCAAAAATGAGTATTGCATTTTTACTTTATTACTTCAGCATATTCTGCTCTGCAGGTAAATTTTGATATCACTTGACTGATATGTGATTCCAGACCTGTTGGATGCAGAATCCAGGTTCGTTGTGCCGTCTTGTTTTGAAAATGAGTGCAAGATGACAGATAAAACACAGAGCAGCAGCATTACCCTGGAGCTACTGTTCTGGAAGCATTTTGGACCAAAAATGTGAAGCATTCTGGGAGCTCAATTGGACATCTTTTGTTGAAATGTACTTTTATCTAACCTGAAGGCTAAATGTATCTTTTTCAGCTTTTCATCATGTCATAATGCTATTTTCTCATAAAAAAACATACCTGGAGTGATGCTTTGATTCTTTCATGAATGTTTGAGCAATCCTTTAATCTCCCATGGCAACCATTTAAGGAAAGAGTAGGAGCTTCTTAAAGAGACAGAGGTCAATTTCAATTCACCAGGTTGCAAACCCAAAAGTCTTTCGAGTTATATTTGACATATACAACATTTTTATAACTGAAGGTAACAAAGTTACTTCTCTGTGCTATAAAATGGCACTATGACTGGTAAATACATAACAACCCTACTTTAAGATAAGTACAAAAAATTATACAGTGTCCTCTGAAGCACAATCATTAGTTCGGTTTCCATTGCTTCTCATTAGATTGGTTGTAAATGTGATTGTTGTAAGTCAAAGTAAATTCAAAGGATTAGATCGGAACCCCTTAGATTAGAAATCAAACATCTTTCATGCGATTGTTTCATGATTTTACCGCTTGGTTTAACCCATTCTTCAGTCCTGTGGTGATGTGCGCTTTCATTGGACATCAGACATAGCAACGGATTGAAATAATCACTTTTCAAACTTGACAAATATGTAGTTTGAAATATTGTCTCATTACGTGACGATGAGATGGTCACGTAATGACCATCTCATTTGATTTGCTTTCAAAAACAATATAAGTAGATTAGCTTGTGGTCCTGAATCTTTTTGCTGTTTATGAAAACAAAATCATTTTCTTACTGATTGCTTTTTCCTTTTTAAATCCTGCAGCCAGCTGGGCTTACCCACCATATGTCACCACTTCATCACTGCCCTGTGCAGCAAAGCCCACTCTGCAGGATACATACTGACTGTTTAGGCTCTCTGTCAACCTCCTTTAGCTAGTCAAATGAAAATGTGTAGTGTTTGCTCGGGATAAAAAGACTCTTAAGAATGTCTCTTGTCTTTGTTTGAACTTAAATACTTAAAGGATACATTGACAGGTTATGATGTTAATCCTGTCCTGTTGTTAGTTTCCATATGTGGCTATTTTAAAATCTCCTCACTCGTCAAATTTGCATGTTCTCCTGCTAACTTGACTCAGTTTTCTCCCTTGTAATGAAAACATAAACGTTCGCTTCTTGACTAACTTTGGGATCTATTAAAAAGATGTGGCTGCGGGTTTAGTCTGGCAGTATCCTCACCAAAGACCAGCGTCTTTGCTGGTGGGCGATAACAATCCCAAAGGCAAAAGGACGGAAACGCTGTTGGTAATTGCAAAACCCAAAATTAGCAGTAAAAGGTGATGAATCTTTCTCACAATCACTATTAATTCCTAGTCAGCCCCCAGGCTTCATTTAGTGCATCAAATGAATGTGTGTTCAGGGTCCACCCCTCAGCTCATTTCAAAGGGCCATTGCACAATATTAGTCGCAGCATTTCCTCTGTTACTGAACTGGAGGCACCGTCTTGAGCTGAAGTGCTAATATTATCAAGTTAAAGCACTCTGAAACACTGTAGAAAGCTTTGATTATCAGCAGAGCATTTGCGGTGTGATGTTCTGTCTGCTTCATTTTTGCATCATCTGACCAGAGTACCTTCCTCCACATATTTACTATGTTCCCTACACATTTAGCTGTGGAATGCAAAGAGTGTTTTTTTCATTTATTTATTTTTTACATATTTGTTAAAACGGTCTAATCTGTAAAAAAAGAAAAAAGAAAAAAAAAGCCTTTTCACTGTGGTCCCATGGCTGTCTGCAGAATACATCGCTCTTAGTCACCAATAACCAATCAGAACCACAAGGAGGGTTTAGTGCTATCAATCATGCACATGAACACGCAGCTCTTACCCTCCCAGTTTCTGTAGCTTCTCCCCATCCATGGAACCTGCTGTGAATGCACATGCTAGTTAGCATAGCCACCAATGACGACAGATAAGCAGTTTTCCTGTAGTGTTATGTTGTTTCTCCACCACTAGCATATTGAGCAGCGCGTGCATGAGTATGATTGACAGCGTGTCCTGGCTCTGATTGGTTGTGTCTGACAGGTAGTGCTGTATTTCTGCAGATGTCAGTAGCATCACAGCTCAATTTTTCACATTTTATCTGTCTCATATTAAACTTTCACAACATAGTGACAGTTTTAACAGATTTTTAAAACAACAAATCCATATTTTTTATAAAAGTTACCTGTTGCTTCAAAGTTTTAGTTGTAGTGTGGAAATGTGTGAGAATGGGTGTGAATATATTTCGCTAACTGCGTCCACCACCCTACGAGGCTGTAATGAAAGGCCTTCTCCATTAAGAAGGACACCTTTCACTCCTATTTACTTTACACACTCCGTCAGCCTCAGTCAGGTCCCCCGCGCCCGCTCCCACACCTTATGTAAACACGGACCACACATGCAACTGTGCTGCCGTTGCAGATAACGAGCTCGGGCGTCACCGTCACACACCGACGGCTCCCTGTCGTTTCCCTTGCAACCTCTCGCGCGGCCGTTCCGACACCGCCTGTCTGCTTTCTCTGCGTGTCGCTCGGATTTCTACAACCCGGTAATTGAGCTTATTTTGCCTCAAGGGACGCGACTGTGTGGCATTTGATACAGGAAAGGGCCACTGGAAAGGCCTAAGAAACTGCCTGCTACATTTGTCAACTCTCTCTCTCTCTCTCCCCTGTGAAATGAACTTTGTTCAGGGAAGTGTCAGGGAGATAATGATGCGTTGTCCACCAGTGTGTTTATGTGTGCGAGCAGCGCTGGAAAGAGGAAAAAGGTCAGCATGCAGAGTCTTATTCAGGAGGTTTGTTTAAGGATGTGCCTCTTTTCTACGTTGTCAGAAAAGGGAGGGCTTGTGTCATCCTTGGAAAAAAAAACAACAGAAAAGCAAAGATAGGCTGTGAGTCTCCAAACAAACTTGGAACTTTAATGAATATGTAAGTGTTGAATCACCTAACCTGGAACTTTAATGAATGTGTAATTGTTGAATCGCCTAACCTCAACGCTATTATTATCCTCTATTTCTCTGTCTTTTGGTGACAAACGCTTTGTTTTTTTGTTTTTTTTTCAGTGGATAGTCCTCGAAGCAAAGTAGTTGTCCATTTTGCAGTCCAGAAGAGGTGGGGAATATATCAGAATATGTTTTTCATCAGGACTTCTGGAAGCTGCAAAATAAAAATAAATATTTAATGAAGGCAGGAAGAAGGCCAGACGAGCACAGAGAGGGATAGGGGACTTTGTCAGACGACCAGATTTCTGTGTCAAGGCGAGTTGAAAACCAGCATGAGGTCATCTGTCACTTTCTCACAGGGTGCTAATTTTAGCATCATCGCCCTCATCTTTCTCCCCTCTACACCCCCCCCCCGTCGCCTCCTCTCCCTCCCTCACACCATTTAACACTGGCTGCTGCGGCTCGCCTCCCTCCGTGTCGGCTCGCTGGTGGTTAACGGGTGACACCTTCAAAGAAGAAAGGAAAAAATAGCGATGGGATGTGTTTTCAGTCGGCGTGCGACATCGCCAGACGACAATGCACAACTAAGTGGGTGTGAACCCTTGCCTGGTGGTTGACGCGGCTCAAGCGGCGGTGAAGAGAGTTGTGTTTTTAAGTTAATACGTGGCATTTCTGAAACAAATTGGCACAAATCAAGTCACTCGTAGATGTTCTGAATAATTTGGGTGTGTCCGTTCAAACTTCATGACTGTAATATTCATGTTGCACACACACATAGTGATGTGTGATGTGCTGTCAGAAGTAGAGCCTTATGTTATGCAAAATTCACATGTTCAAGCTTTTCTTGCATGCATTTGGTTTCCTACTGCTTCTAAAAACAGCCCAAGCACTTAAAAAACTAAACAAAACACCCAGCCGCTTTTTGGCAATAAGTTGACGTCTTTTTGGTGTCTGGAAAACCAGATGTTTCAAAAACCTCCCACTTGTTCAGTCACGATTGACGGGCACAGCTCCGTTACCTAGCAACCCCGGTAGAGCTCCAGGATGTTTGACAAGCTGGTTTTACTGCTGTATGCACTGTACAACGGCTGCTGGACAGCAGAAATATTTTGTTGTTCACTTTCCATCCAGACACTACTTGTTGGATTCTCGTTGGTTGTGCTGGAGGCTCCACTTCTGCTTTCCAAGATGTACGGCTGTAAAATTGCACATCTATTTGCAGCCATTTTCACGTGCGAGTTTAAATGTTGAGTTGGGAGGGCGTGGCCCGCAGCTGCCTACTTAAAGTGACAGAGACCCTAAAACAGCTCATTCTGAAAGGAGCTCAAAATAGGCAGAACTGAGCAAACTAAATTCTCATCATCTAAGTGATTTTGTGCAAAAAAATGAGTTTTGTATACCCCATATACCTATCCTAACCTGTTCAAGAAAACATTGGAGGCCACCTTTAACATGTTCTGTCTTGAGCTAGTGGCATTTAATAATAGACAGAATTGCAAAGGCATTTACCGGTCGCAATTTACAAATCCTGTAGCAGGATAACAACATGTGACATCAGTGCTGACAGCATATCAGAACATGCTACATGTATTTTATACATGAGGATTAGCTGACCTGCTTCTTTAATGTGTCCCATGTTATAGCGCTGTGCTATGACTACTGCCTTTTGGGACTTCCAGTGAATAGACAAGGGAATTCTCGATGTGTGGTGTTTGGGGGAAAAAAGAAATCGAGTCCCACTCGCATGCATTGCATTTGCACTTTAGTCTTTGCTGTAGAGATGATTGCGACATAAAATTCATTTTTACGACTTTACTTAGCACATCTTTGCATGTGGATACGTTTCTGCTCCTAAATTGCTGTCTGATAGTCTGACTTTAACACGTTTTTAGAGCCAGAAAACAAAAAGGTTCCTATGATTGTGGCAGTGAAATGTTTCTCCTTTCATGTTTAAAGTGGCTTAAAAGGAACAAATATTTTTACTGACTTATTGTTCTTTCTTTCCATCTTTCCATCACATAATCCTCCTTGTAAGTCCATGTTTGGTTCTGGTACCAATCTGTTTCTAGCGTATATAATTAGCAGTTCTATTAATTGGTCTTTTTGGTGTGTTTTTGAAGGGCCGTCTTGATTTTAATCGCTATTGTTTCCACACTCCTTCAGAAGTCTTTCCTCTCCTGATGTTTAATTTGCATAATCGCTCAATTCTCATCTCTCTATCAGAAGCATCAAATTCGCCGTCCGATGAGCGGGCGTAATTCTTTTAATTAGTTTTTGTTTGTGTGTGTGTGTGTGTGGCGTCCACCTGAACTCAAAACACGGTCAATTACCGTTTTTGTGCCACACGTGAACGACGGTCTGATACGTCTCGATTAATCTGCTTTTAATGTCAATCACTTAACGAGGCATTGTGGCGTCTGGCAGCTGGCTGTTATGGAGATGAACTGGAACACGCCCATTTCCTGACATGCAATCAGTCACTGCTTCCTTTGCACAAATACCCTCCTTCCTGCTCTCCCATTACTGGTTATTATTTTCTGCGACAGGAAGTCGGAGGCTGATATGGACGGACACTAAATGTCTTTTAGCGGCCTCAGTTTTGGTGGCAGAGAAATCATCTGATGAGCTCACCAAACATCTTCTCGTCTCTGGTGTCCGAATTATTCAATTTTAGTCTCATATTCCAGACTAATGCAAAGTGTCATTTTTCAGCGTATAATTCAGTTTTTTTAATTCTCATTTCTTATGGAAATATTAAGAGTTTTTTTGTGATTTCATTGGGGGCTAATAACTCTGACCTTATTCTGTCAGTCATATACCGTGGAATCAAAAGAAGCAATAACCCTCTGTAAGTGATGACATTGCAGGATTTTTACAGACTTCTTTTAGCATCTTGCAGGCTGCTCTCAGGGTGAACATGCTCTGACACCCAGAGTTCGGCACGTGAGCTCTTGACCTCCGATTGTACATGCAAATTTTGAGTGAACGGTCGCAAAAAAAAATAAATAAAAAATAAAATTCAAATTAGGCGTGTTTCCATCGACTGCGCAAAACGCTTGGTTGGACCTAGCCCCGCCTCCTCTGAGCTGCAGTTTTCAAGTTTCGGCGTCACAGAGCAGCCCTCCTCCACTTCCCCTCTCAGCTCCTTCGGACTAGCCAGCAGCAATTAGCAAACACCTGGAGGAACTGCTCGTCTGCTGAGCTCTTTATACGAACTAAGTCTCAGTTCAATGCTGGTGAAAACCTTGTTAAAGGGTTAATGGAGGAGCGATACAGCAATGACTTCCTGAAGGCGGAGTTTCAGAAAGAGGAGGAGTTTTTAAAGTGACAGAGGCCCAATTTCAAGGCGTTAAACTACATAGTCAAATTTATTTCAAGTCATATTTGATATATGTAGCATTTTTTAATCAACTTAGGTTAACTCAGCGACTTGAGTGTGCTATAAAATGACACGATATGGCCAGGAAAACACGTAACACTGCCCCTTTTTAAAAGATTGTCTAGTCCGTTTCAATTTTATTGAGGGGAACATCTCTGGGGCATAATCAGCTGTTGTTTACTATTCTTCCTCCTAATAAAAGACAGATTGTGGTGGAGGAAACAGTAACTCCAACGTGTCACTCAAAGCCATCGATTGTGCCAAGCAAACATTGGTCCTGGGCTGTGTGCACTGTAGGCGCCACAGTCATATGACCTCCCTGTTTGCATCGGTAAGCCTACTTTCTGTCGTCTACCTTTTGCTTGCCTTGTTGACAAAGGATGTGGTTGATTTCAGCAGCATGCCTTGCGAGGCAAGCCTCCTCATAGCTGTGCTCCCTCTTGCCTCTCTGGGCTAATGCTATTTCTCAAAACCACAGAGTAACTGTCAGAGCCTTTTTTTTTTTTTTCCCTGCTTTGGCGTTTGTCGTTCGCTGCTGCGACAGTTAAGTACGAAGCCTTTGTTTGTTCGGCGTTAACAAGCACGATGGCGTGCTTGAGATAAATCTGCCGCCGGACCGGCACAAAACGTGGAAGTAAGAAAAGAAAAAAAAGAAGGAAGGAAGAGAGCAAGAAAAGGGAAAAAAAATAGAGGAGTTGTTACATAAGCGGCAACAGTCCTGTAGGGACAACTTGGAGCGTCTCCAGCTCCGTGGTGCGCGCCTCCCCTCGTATTTTCACACACTCACCCACACAGACCCACTCGCTGCACGGCTGAGGAGTGTAATGTCTTGTCTGACTGCAGGCTGGAAGAACCACAATAAGCAGTTTTTCTGGCCAGTTGACCACAGCCGAGGGAGCTGAAGGAGCGGGAAACACTTTGTGAAGTAGAGGGTTGTGAGCTGCAGCACAAGGCGGCACTTGTGGTATCAGAGCGAGTTTTACCCTTCCCTCCCAGGCTCTGGGTGGGAAGGGTAAAACTTTTATACCGATTGCTCTTACTCACGTCTGGCTAGGAATGATTTAAATTTCTGTTCCGATACATTCTGGCTCTTTCTTTCACTTTCTTCTCATACAGTTTAACTTTCACTTCCTCCAATGATTTTCTTTGTGGGTTAACTCTCTCTTATACTTCCTTTACATCCTGAGTGCACAGACGTGTTTCTCTGCTGTTTGACTTCTGGCTGGCTGCTGTGCATGCAGCTCTTAGTGTTCCTGCACTGCTCAGGAAAATATATGTTTTTCTTTCACATTTGTCGTCGTATTTTGACAGATTTTTACTCTTGGGTGTTAAGTCTGAATGGAATAACAAAAATTCAAGGTTATTATTGCACTGTATGACAGCTTCCTACCGTTTTTTTAAAATTACGTTTCAGGCCTTTTGTTCCTTGCAGAGGTTCATTTTGTTTATATAGAATACAAAAGTTTTTCATCGTTGCCTGCTGAAAATATGCTAACTTATTACTACTGTTTTGTTTTGTTTTTAAAATATGGGTGCACTCAATGATTTTAACAACTTTGATGCATCAAATCTGGAGCCGGGTTTTGGCTCATGACAGAAGCACAGCCAGCTAATTCTTTGCCCAAGTTCTTTAAGCCATTGTAGTTGTTTACTTTAGACCTTATATATGAAGTTTTAAAAATCTCCTCTGATGCATTACATTGACCTTTACAAAAGCAGTAGATGAATTGCTTGGCACTGTTTTAAATTAGGGCTGGAATACATTAGCACCGCATGTAATTGCAACATTAATTTAGTCGATCTGCTTTTGTTAGACGTTGCATTGAATTCAGCTCACATCAAGTACTTTCAGTGCCCTCAGGACAAACATTCCCAGTCACACCTGAACAAGAACCTCCACCTTCCCGGTCTGCGTTTCTCTGCGTTGTTTATCCTGTCAGCTCAGTTTATGAGTAAAGATCATGTCATCTTTCCCATTGATGAACCATTTTTCCCACATGCTAAGCTGTTTGGATAAACACATCTTACCTCGTTGTTTACAGAGGTTTACAGATTTTGCCTTATGCCCCATGACCTACTTCATGTGCCAGCCTTTGCTTAAAGAAATGAATTGTTTTCAGGGTTTTTAAGGTAAGGGGAGGCAGTGAAATTCCAGTTTGCTGCCACTAAAACTATTTTTCACTGAAAGGTTGTCACCCCCGTATCCCATTCATCGTCCTGCTCTGTTGAAGTTGTCCAATTTATGTTGGAGATTGATGCGTTTTTGGCTGAATCCAGAGTTAATCTGAGGAGGAGTCGCTGCGGACGAAGCGCAGATCTGACTGCAAAAATAGAAAGCAGTTCATTTTCGCTCCCCTGCTCAAGTTTCCACCGTTCATTAATTACCCGCCTTGCAGCGGCCGTGCTTTATTGGCCGGAGCACTGTTGAGGAAAGTAAAATATATTTTCACATCATCCGCAAGCAACTGTGTCGCACAAAGCTCCGTGAATCGAACAGATATTGTCGGTGTAAAAGCTCACTCAGCTTTTTTTTCCCCCCTGTGAACCTCATCCTGTCACATGTCGTCGGGAAGCCGTGAGTGTTTAGTCTGCCGATCCTTCATCGCTTGTCCTGCTCACTTACAGTTTGCAGTTCCAGGTTCAAAGCCACTGAACACAGGATTAAATATACTAGAACATCCACACCAACGTTTGCTGGCACTAAAACTGAAATTGGTTGTAACTGTCTGTTCTGTTTATCAAATTCATTTTTTAAATCTCTTTTGGCCTTCCCACCTCTCTCCTGCTGGGCTGGTTGTCGATCCAAAAGGAGGCCGGTAGTTGGCTGTTCGCATTGCTCTCGCCGAAACAACTCCTGAGCTATAATTGCACAAAAGCAGGCAGAAGCTGACTAATTAGATGGAGACGCACAAAAA
Source organism: Alfaro cultratus (assembly GCA_903066825.1). Lineage (NCBI taxonomy): Eukaryota > Metazoa > Chordata > Actinopteri > Cyprinodontiformes > Poeciliidae > Alfaro > Alfaro cultratus. The sequence continues at coordinate 88,327 of CAEFZX010016718.1, read as the reverse complement.
CATTCTGTTATTTATATACCTCCCGCTGCAGCACACTCCAACATAATAGGTGAATATTATACCGTAAACGAGGATAATTCTGCACCGAAAACAGGCAACGGGACAAATGGGAACAAAAGTACGTTTATACGGGTATTAAAAATGAATTTTAGTGTCATAACCCGTGTTTTCCGAACCATCGCCGCACCAGAGAGGGTTTGCAAAAATAAAGACCTGCAGCTTATTACAATATTAATACTGGATCACAGTATAAATAATGAATACCCAATGGGTGTGCTTTGATAATATTGCATAAGAGCTGCAGAGACTTACTTTAATATGTTAGATCAGAAATATTACACACTTACGCTCCCAAGCATAATAAAAGCCTGAATGAAACAACCTCATCAAAACCAGAGGAGGCGCGAGTTTTGCCTTTCAGGCAGAAATCGCCAAGAAATTTCGCATCAATTCTCCTAACACTGTTTATATCTGCCTCAGTTTTTATACCCAAACATGGAGATGTCCAAATTACTGGTGGGGGGATAAAATCTGATCGCTTTATAATCGAGACGAGGAAATAGAAGAAAACTTCAGTCTTTGTTTGACTTCATTTGATTGCTTTCATTGTATTGTTTTAGTCAAATCTTCTATTTAGTATTTCTTTAACAAGCTTAATCTCAGTCATGTTGGCGAAATACGGTCAAAGCTTTTTCATACATTCAGAAGGCTTTAATGCCAGTTGTAGGCATAAATATCTCTGTGTACGCCCATATAAATCTGGCTATTTGTCACTGCATGTTTATATGGAAACTACTTATAAATATTTCACGATCATATGTTTTGCTCATGAGCATTTTATGCTGAACAGATGCACCGGTTCTTGCCTCTGTGGGGTGTGTTTTCCTCGTCCTGCTGAGAGATTACAGGCTCTGCGGTGGATTAGCCCCGCCTTTCTAAAATCCAATTAAGACTCTCCCTTATCAGTGACTTCAAATCTCAGTCAGGTCAAGGTTGCTAGAGAGTTCACTGAGCCAATACACCCAAAACACATCCAATTAATCTGTAATTACATTTGTGTGTAACTTCAATGATTTCTGTGCTTTTTTTTTTTTTTAAATAACTTGAGATTGTAAGTACCACACAATTAATGGAGTACTTGTTTTAAACTGTCTTTAGGTCCAATAACAGGTAATAATAATAATAATTGTAGTGCTGGTTCCAATGGGAGCTAGTGTGAGCTACTGTACTTTGTTGCTGTGAAGAGATGTCTTATGTTTTTCGTAGATTGGCATCAGCATCGGTATCGACCAATGTTTGTTGATTGTAGAAATATCACTTTTGGCCCCATAAGTAGAGCAATTCTGATATTAGTAACCAATGTTTATTTCCATCTTTTTGTCACTTGTGTCTGAGTTTTGGGAAAGAAAGAGAAAAGGTTGACCTTTCGGGATTTGTTTTGGCATGTCACAGTGATGCAGCAAAGAATTGTGGGATGTTTAACTGAAGCGAAGAAACGATAGACAAACAGAATATAATAGTATCAGCCATAGCATCAATGTTAGTATTGGATATCGATCAAAGTGTTGATATTGATGCATTCCTTTCCCAGTGAGACCAAATGTATCAAGTTCAGAAACTGATTTAATAATTTGAGGCATTGTTTAATTTCTGTCATACTGTTCTTAAAAAACACACTCATTTGTAACATTCTTCTTTAAGACACCAGTCACAAAGAAATGTGATTTGTATCACTAAACTGCACACAGTGACTACATTTAATCCTATTTCCAAATCTACTAATATGTATGTCTGCTCTCATTGTACAAAGAGTGGAGAAAGTAGTAAAACTAACAATCCCGACAATAGTTTTGGTCAGTTTTTTAAAATATCATCCTCATCACGTTAAGAAATTTATCACGATAAATGATAAAGGATACAATAAATGCCCACCCCAACTGAGACGTCCTCTGAAAACAATGTGTTGACAACCAACATGACAAGTTCACTCAAACATTATTTAATTTTTTCTTCCTTCAAAATAAGAGACTCAAGCAAAAATCCAATAGGGTGAAATGGTTTAAATCTACAGCCCATCATGAGGATTATATCTTAAACTTAATCCACCAAATGAGACTGATTGCTCAGAGCGACTGGAGACTCCTTTATGAAACGGATATCGCTTTTGCAATAAATATAATAATGTGGCGTTTTAATGTCCCCAGTGTTTACAGTCAACTCTTGGTAATGACTTCATGCTGCTTGTGTTGAGCTGTATTTTCCACCTTTGCTCGTGTTTGCAAAGCATGAACCTACATCACTGCCATGTTTAGTGGCAGACCTTTTAAAACCAAAGACTGCAATCGCCTCCAGCTGTTTTCAAATGCGCCGCAGCTTGAGTGCTAAACCAAAATCTGCCTGCTTGGTGTCGTGTTGTCTGTGGAGAAAAAAATCCAAACTAAAGCCAGCTGTGTCTGCTCTTTGGGTTTGGAACAGGAGGCCGGTCCGGCCCTGAAAGCCTGCTGAGGGGGAAAGCTACGGAGTTGTTTTAAGGTCCTCTGGTGGGAAAAGAGCAACACATTCTTTCATCTGCAGTGGGGCAAATGAACAGAGAATCGCTTATCTAAGGTTGTTCTTTCTTTTAAAAGTTTGCAAGGTTTCGAAAAAGGAATTACTTTAAAAAAGAAAAAGAAAAATATTTGAAAAAGTCCTGAAATTGACTTTTGCCTCTTTATATTCATACCAAGGGACTGATAGCTGTGGGGTGATTGTTTTAATAAACTGTTGTTGCTTTTCTGTGCAGTTGTGTTTGGCTTTGCGACTATCTGTCTAAATGACATTTTAATGGGAGCTAATCGAAAAGCAGCAGCATCACTTCAAGACATGTAATGATTGTGTTTCATTCTTGAATTAGGCGAGTAGGGACACAACGAAAAGATAAAGTTGCATCTTAACACAGTGTTACAGTTATGTCGAGCATAAAACGTTTTTTTGTCTGAGTTTACCGCTAGCAGGAGAAATGACTTGTGGTCTTTTACCAAAGACGAGAAATTCTACAGCCACTAAAATCTGATGCCAATCCATTTTTTATTTTTTCACTTTGTGAAGGAAGTTGCAATCTTGTCTTCTTCTGAGTTTTTTCTGTGGCGTTTTCTTCAGCGGTTCTTGGTGCAGCGCCTCCGACAGGCGGGTGGGAGAACGGGTTCATCAAATGGTTTGGATTGTTTGACACGGTGCACCAGCTGAAAATGTAACCTAAAACGTCTTAGGTGAAAACAAACTAAGACGTGACTAAGCATTCGATCTAACCTCAGACTATGAGGTATATAAACAACCTAAGACGCCACTAATCTCTCAGTTTGACCCACCTGAGTCTCATATCGCAATAAAATCCAATGAAATTTGAGGTTGTAAAAAAGATGAGAGTACAACAAAAGCTTAGAGTCTTAATACTTTTTCTTGCCGCTGTTCTGATTGGTTTGTGTAGCTGTATATGCTGAATACTTGTTGAGAATTGGGGTGAGAGAGTTCAGTCATTTCTCCTGCAATCTCCCTCTCAGGCCCAGACAGGACCGCTTGTTAAATTCTCACTTCACCGAAGAGTTCCCAGAGTTCATAGCTTCCAGCTTTTTAACTCAGAGCAACGAAATACACTAACTTTTTATGCCGGCTCAATTCTCATCAGAATGAGCTATGCGAACCCACCGGGTGCACAAAATTGATTCGGCGCCTCTGCTCTGCCAGCGAGGGGAGAATGATTCTGTTCGCTCTTTCACGTGTATAAACGACTGGGCTATTTTGGAATCACTGGCTCATCTGTTCTCTCGAGTGCGTCCTGAACTTTGTCAAAGTTTACTCTGAGTTGTAGCGGCGTTCAGAAGGAAATGAGAGCCACAGCCTCTTCCATTAAACGTTTGTAACTAGACGCTTGGTGCTCCGCGGCTGCTGTACTCATTCGCGCCATTCAGAATTATCTTTTATTTTCCGCTGATTTCCCTCTTTCCGAAGCCATTAGCAGCAATTGAATGAACCGCTTTAAATCCCCAAAGCCCCTTGGCGCTTCAAAACAAATCGGTCATGTGTGAAAAGACTTTCTTTACCTGAAAGGACTCAGTCAAGCATTTATCAAGGGCCAGTTAGCAGAGAGCAGCAGCATCTGGAGAAGTTAAAAAAAAAAAATCCTCAGAGTGATTTTCACAAGCAGACTCCCTCTCACTCACACACACACACACACACACACACACACACACACACACACACACACACACACACACACACACACACACACACACACGCTGTGAGCAGTTTAGCAGGCAAAACCAGTTTTATGAAAAGACTACAAATCCCAGTGTATGAAAGCCCATCTGTGTGCCCCTCAGTAAGAGCCACTTAATTCAATAACCAACAAAATGGGAGCTGCGTGAAGTGGCATAGTTACCTCCTTTCTGTGCACAAATTAAGCAATTCCATCAGAATTATAGCTCACGTTAGCAATACCGAATTTCATAATATTAGTAATTGAGTAATTTCTGATCCATTATAACATTGGATATAGATATGAGGTCTAAACATGTAAAGGTTTTCCTGAAGCAGAAACATTTATTCAGTATCCGTATATGTAATTTATTCATATTTAGACCAAGATTTTAATCGTCTCAAAGGCTTTTTTCCCCCTTTTTTTTCTCTTAATACTCTTCCAGTCCCACAAGGCTGTCAGCAATTATAAAAGTGTGAAAACTTTTTCTTTCACACAAAAATATGAACCAAAATAGCTTCTTTTTTTGTTTTTTTCCTTTTCTTCAGTGTGTCGGTCCCTGGCTGCCGTCCAGGCTGCATTCAGACTCACTACTGCTACTTCCGTTACTGAAAATCGTAACTAATATCCAGTTGCTTCTGTTTAAAAAAAAATAAAATAAGTTTTAAAAAAAGCAAAGGTGTAGCAGTTTGATTCGGAGTTAAGCCGATACTACTGCTGCTCTTTTCCGTTTTGACAAGTAAGCTGACATTGTGACAAATTCAGTCAAAAAAAAAATGTTGTTTTTTTTTTATATAATTTTTCTTCAATCAACCTTTTCTAGTACACTTCAAATGCACATAAATTTTTTTTTGATGAAAACCTGGATAATAACTTGTTTCACTCTGCTTGATAACTTTACCAAATTCATACGCTGAATCTAAACATATGGTATTATAACTGGGATAAAATTCAAATATTTGCATTTGAAATTATGGAAGTTTATGTTTTGTATACTTGTGCTATTGACAGATTTTTTCTCTTGTAACATGGAAAAAATATCTTGTTATAAGTTAAATAATGGAACTTTCACTTTTCCATCAATATCAGGGAATTATTGACTTAAAACAAACGCCTATATCTTGCTGAAAAAGTTACTTGTAAGTTAGTTTTGTCTCATTTCACGTGTTCTAGGATGTTTTCACTATAAACTGGACAAAAAATACTTGGTAAGGCTTCATGTTTTTGCAGGGGAGATGAGCAACTTTTGATGCATTTCGACATCCTGACTCATTCGAGCTGCGTTTGAGCTGCGGAGTTGCAAAACGTTTGCATCAGAGCCAGTTCAACCCTGGTTTCCACCCGAGCCGTAACACCAGTGGCGTAAATAACAAAGTGGAAGTGAACGGTAGCTGTGACAGTGATCAGTCTTAAGATCTGGAACCGGAACAGATCTGTCGTGTTTTAGATATTTCCGTCTGACTTGTCTCAGCGGATATTTACTGACGATAATCTGCTAGAATCACCTTCAATAGGCCGAGTTTTAAAACCAGTATGAACTCAGTTTTAAGCCGACTGAGTTCAAAATGGTTTAGATCGGTTTAGAATAGAAAGGTGCAGCTGCTTTAAATCACATTTCCATATGTATAAGAAAACTATTTAAATGATTACTTTCTTGTAATTTCCAGTCTGTGTGCAGAAGAAAATGAAAAAAAAAAAAGGAGATTTGAACTCATGAACAGGAAGAAATTAATTTTCTCAAGTGGATTGTGAAGTGGACTTCCTTTCTTTCATCTTATATGAGATAAAATGACTGTAATAGGTAATAAATAATCATTTAAAGAGCTTCATTAAATTCCTAGTGATGGAACGGTTATTTCAGTGCTATGATTCGAGCAGCACTAGGATGCTATTTTTGTTAATGTTGCATTTCTGACATACGAAAAATGTCTAAATTATGACACTTTTCATGGCTCATATGCTCCAGATGTATCGCTACTACTTTTTTGTTTGTCATAGTTTATAATATTGATATTGTTTTTAAAAATAAAAACATACCTCTGAAGATCTCAACATCTCATTTTTTTTAGTGTCTCTCTTATTAGTTGCATTGAAGTTTCGCTATTTATTTGTATTTATTTTTTCCTTTTCCTAATTTAGAAATTAAGCAGCAGTCAATTTTCATAACGATCTCAACGTAATTCAGGTAAAATTAGCTACATTTCTGTGTTGTTGCTTCCTGATAGAGAGGCATTGGTGGCGTCCAGTGGTGCGTGTGTGAAACTCGTGTCGCCCCGCAGAGCGAGGCCACTGGGAAAACCAATCACAAACAGCTGGCCGCTAATGAGAACCCCAGAAGACTCTGAGTTTCAACCTCGTTAATCTTTGTTTTTTTTTTCTTCTTTTTTTCCTCGGCTGACCTCCTTTTCCGTATTTTCTTTCAAAGCAAACAGGTCCTGACGTTGTGTAGGGGCAGCAAAGTCTCACACTCCTAAAACCAGCTGTGGAATTTGATTAGCATCAGTATTTAACTTAAGAAGCACATTAGGAATCGCAAGAAAACCATAACCAAGATATAAAGCAACTGGGATACCAACACAATGAGGGATAAAATAAGTAAAAGTCCTGACCAAATGGGACCATTCGCAATTTTTTTAAGCTGTTGTAATAGATGTGGTTCATGAAATGAGACGGCTCGGGAATATTTGAGAGAAATTCTTCTCTAGGGCAAGAATTTCGTAAAAAAAAACCTTGTGAAACTTAAGAATGTCCTCATGTCAAGTTTTGTTGCTGAATAGGACCCAAACAGAGGCAGGACAAGATCATGTGTAGGTGAATATTTCATGATAAAACACGGTAACAAACTTGCAGAGGTTGAAAGCATCCCCAACAGAAGAAAATAACACAAAGAAAGAAGAAAATGGTTCAGGCAAGGATCTGAAAATGATCTCAGATTCAAGCTTTAGCATCATTAGCTTCTATGGCTAACCAAATACAACAGGGTGTTGGGCTTGAAGCTCTAACCTTCATGTCCATAACCTGTAATAAATGTTAAGACTCACTTTACTAGATGAAGTTGCAAGCTGACATGATTTATTTATGTTTACATTTTAACCTCTTTTGGAAATAAAAGCATTAGTATTCAAAAATTTGTGAAGGGAGAAATTCCCCTCAAAATGTAAACAAGACTTTAGTCTTTACTTTCCCATGTTGAGTCTTCATAGCTTTTAAAATTGATTCTGCTATTGACCTTGCAAATGTTTTCTAATGGATATTAATAAATATTGGTAGAATTTAAACACTAAGAGTCATCTCTAAATTTGAATAAACAGAAGATGGACATCAAATCTGACTCATGTGTCAGACAGAGGCTCTTAAATAAAAAGATTGCTACCTGCAGCTCTGACATTAACAATCTAAGGCCTATTTTGTCTTTAAATCAGAGAAGTGGGTCAGCCGCGTCCCATCGGCTTCCAGTTCGGGATGAGTTATGGAAGTTCTCTGCTCCTGAAATGTATTGCCTGTCGCTTGCTGGTTGGCGGTGCTGTGAATTATGGTTTCATGGTTTCATGCTGGCTGTGGATTGGGCTGACTGATTGCCCCTCTGAGGCAAAGCGAGTCCAACGGGTCGGGGTTGGTGGTGATGCGAGATGTCTGTGTTTGGGGGGGGGTTGTATTGATTTGCCATTATTAAAGCATATGTCAATACAAATAGGTTTCCAGCCTAACTCCTGGCTCTCTAAAGCAGTTCTTGAACTGATTTGGACATTTCTCTGCATTATTTCTGTATTTTTAAAGTTTCATTCCAGTTTTCGTAGCACTGTTAGTTATCCTGCCTGCTACCTAAAAAAATCCAACCCGACCCAGCCCAAGCCAGTACGCATTGTGCCCGACTAATTAGCATTAACTCTAAGCCCGAACCTGACGTAAACCTGACGCTGTATTATTTTAATTAAGCTTTCACTGATTGGACCGTAATTTGAGCTAGTTTGTGTTTAACGTGCTCCAGCTCCATCCTGTTGCTTGTTGTAACCGCAGGGTGAGTCGAGTACAATTCATCTGGGATGTGTGATTGATAGGAGCAGAGCAGGGCTTATTTATTATGCAGTGTGCTGCCATTGTTACAGTCTAAAGAACGTCTGTCCCTTACTTTCTTTCTTTCTTTTCTCAACCTGATATGTTGTCAACTCCTTAAACTGTATGTAGATTAAAGCAACTAATTTCGGTTCGGGTTCAGGCCATAAATCTAGGCTCTGCTATAGTTACTGTGAGCAGTCAGTAATTAGTGGATTATTTCAGTAGCTACATGGTTGTGTTGTTCACTGAATGGCTCATTAAAACACGTTCAGTGATGTTGCCACCTGAGTAAGTCTTGAGGGAGTTCCCATATTTGCTTAGCGTTTAGTTTTAATGTTTTGTAGTGATAACAGGGCCGTTTATTGTGGTTGACAGGTCTTATGAGGCAGCCTATAACCAGCAGCACCTGCAGATATTCTTTACCCACCGCTCTAACTGCTTTCCAAAAAAATCTATTTTTGCCTTATTGAAAACTATAAAACCTTAAATTATTTAAAAGTGTTTGTTGGAAAAGCAGAATGTTCTGCTTTTCCCTCATCACTATCACACTTTTATCTTTGTGCTCCAAAGTGAGAATCACACGTGAAGATACCATCTGCTCACCGTCTCTGCCTCCAATAAAGGACTCATTAACTCTTAATATGGATTTCCACTGGTCTGGGTCCATTTGTGGTGGTTTTGGCCCGAGCAGCAATCTTGTAGCTATTCATTTCAATTCTCCTTTGTTTTAATCCCCCCCCTTTTAAAAGTAATTAGACCATGCAATTAGAAAGAAACATTGATGCCACTTACATTATGAGCCATAGTTTCACTGGAGCTGAAGTGGTTAAAGCGATGAAGTCATCCTCTGCTGCAGAAGTAACCCTTGACCTTCCGCTTTTGTGGCGTTCCTCATAAGAGACAATTTATGGTGTGCTTTACGACGATAAAGATAAAGAAAGGTGAAACATTTTTCCTGGAATTTTTCACATGGCAAAGGAAAATCAAAGTGTCACATTTTTGCCTTATTTTGCTTCAAAATGAATTAAGAATTGTTGAAAAGGACGTTATTTTCATTTCCCATCCCTGCCTGGTCAAATCTATTAGTTACTATTTGACCAGACATGCCTGTTAGTGTGAAGTGTGGGGTGTAAAGCTTCTTTCCAAGGGAATTAGTGGCTACTGAAATTCAAAGAACACAGTAAATATTGACAGGATCTTCGCCGCCCACATTTCAAACATCTAAAATGACAGCACACTGTGAGATAAGGCGTGACGACGACTGTGTAAACTGTTTGGAATGCGTTTCATTTCGCTTTTTAACCATGTCACATCCAACAGATTACGTATATTAAAAAACACGGATCAAAGCCACTGTAAGACATCGGGATGTTGCTGTTAAGTGCCACACAAAGCATGTTGTGAATTATTTATGAGAAAAAATGTAATATGTGGTCCAAACGCAGTCGAAATTATCACACTGAAGAGAAATGGTAATTTCATGAGGTTGGAGTTATGATTAATAATCTGCCAGCAACATCAGATTTATCTGGCATGTTTTTAATAATAGTGGATGCAGATTTATCACAGGACAGACCGTAGACAGATTTAACTCAGTTGACTTTGATACCAAATTACAGCACATTTGCATGTTTTCTCTTTTTTTTTTTTCTACAATATATATTTATGTAGCACCCTGTGATGGACTGGTGACTATGACACCACCACCACAGCAGGGATGAAATAGTTTGTCTCATTTGACTGCGGAAGTTTCGAACATTTTGCTTGCCCAGTTGGGCAGCAGCAGCAAATTTCATTTGAGCTTGAAGTTGTTTCGATTACAGTTTTTTTTTAATGCAATTTGCTCCTTACTCAGTGCATGATGATGTACATCTCTAACGAAAACAGTGACTGTTGTGTTTTTTTATTTAAGGTTATTGCCTGTATGAGACTTTCTGGGTCAAGAGTTATGCATAAACATGCTATCAATTTTTATTTTGTATGAAGACACAAACCTTGGCAAAGAAGTGACATTTCCGAATAATTAAAGCAGATCTTAGAAATTAGAGTTGTTTAGAAGTGGCCTTAAGAAATATAGGCATTTTAAGCGACCTTATTAGTTTTTTTTTTTGTTATTTTGTTTATTTATTTTGAATATTAAAATGTCTTCCAGTTCCAATGTGAATTGTTCATTAGAATTTAAAGTTTATTCACCTTTGAGAATGTGTTCTTGTATTATTATGCCATTACAATTATATTGCTTGAAGAAGGTCTCAAAACAACATTATCGTTTATCGCAATAACTTCTGGGACAATTTATCGTCCAGCAAAATGTGTTATCATGATTCTATTTATGACTACCGATAGTCGTGGCTCTTGTCAATTTAAACAATATTGTGGAGTCTTTAGCATCAGTGTTTGTGTGTATTTGAGCTTATTTGCAATTTATTGACAGTACAGAACATCAACAATGTTTTTTATGTAATTCATAGACCAATCTCTTGCTTTTATAAATCTTGCAAGTTGCATAATCTCTCCACCCTGGAAAAACAGTTCAGATAAATCAGTGAAAGCCCAAAAGTGTTTGATGTTGAAGCCGAGCGGATTTAAATTTCTGAACTTATCTCTGAACCAATCTTGGTATTTTTAGAGGGAATGAAATGAAGCGACCAACCAAGGCCGGTGCATCACGTCGCTGACGTAAATGAAATCACTAAAAGACGTTTGTAGAGACTAGAAACAAAGACCATTGAAAACAGCAGAGCTCGACGCTTTTATCTCATGAGGTGAGCTCTGGCCTTGAGAACATTAGCTTGTCAAAGAAAAAGAAAAAAACAGAGTTTTCTTTCAACAACGTCCTTAAGCAGAACTAACAGTTAATTAGACACGTTTGCTCTCAGAGGGGAAAAATAAATAGTTTTTATTATTCTCTCTGTCTTTCTTTATGATCCCCAGTCAGCCCTCCGCTCCCTGTCTCGTCTTGGTGTGAGGCAGTTCGGTAACAGGCGCCTTCCTCCACATTGACTCAGCTGCCTCCATTGGCTGTGTGCTTTGGTGTACTCAGCGACCTAGCACTTAGAAATACAGAACCATTCTGTGTGCGCTGACAGCGTGTAGGCACAAGGATTCGAGTGTGAGGCCCCGGATGTGCATTCAGTAGATGCATGACAGCCAACTATGCCTGTCTGTGTGTATCTAGAAATGTTGGGCGGTGGAGAAGGGCCACAATATTAAAGACAAATCCCAGTCAGATTTCAGTGTACGTTGCAGTAAGAGTGGCGTTTTGGTTCTGTTACGTCCCAAAAACCAAATGTTGTTGGGTATTCAGTGTTCACTTCACATTTATTTAGTTGGTCCTTCTCTGTTAAGTAGGAAAACTCTCTTTCCCAAGAACCCCGGTTGCCATTGGAGTACCTCAGGGTTTTGTCTTTGGGTCAGTTTTATTGACATTGCACATGATTCTCTTGGGCCTTCTTCTGTAAATGCATCAGTTCATTTCACTGCTATGCAGACGACACACAAATCTACCATGTACTGAGTCAATCATGATGGTTTTGGTGGCAAAAACTGGGCCCTACAACCGTCAAATTACCCATCACCCCAAACATAAAGTGGTTTGGCAGCAGACACAACTTCTGACTTTGAGTTTAAGGCGCTCCAGTAAAGTATAAAATATTTGGTGCGCCACAGGCAGAGAGGACAATATCAGCTTCAGTCTGTTCCTCTGCTCTGGGTCAGGCAGCCACTGCATTACTTTGATATAAAGATACGGTATTCCTGGAGTCACCCAAGGATTACTTGTTGAAAATCAGACACCTGATACGCCGTAAGGTGCAGGTACAATCCAGCAGATGGACCTCTCTCATTTGTGTCCTCGGCTCTAATGGCACCAACAGACACAGCAGTTCTGGTCAGACATATGTTGTGCGTCTTTGCCAGTGGAACAGGGCTAACGGAAAACTTTGGGAAGCTTGTAAACTTTAATTGTTCTCTGCTGTTTTCCGAGTTAGCTTTCCCACCAGGCGTCTTCTCACCGCTCCACGCGGGATTTGTGGGTGGAGGTGAGCGGCTGCGAGTGAAATTAAGATACCGCTGTTGAACCTCAACTGCTAACAGAATGACACCTGACATTTGGAGCTCAAATTTAAACATCACACAAGCAGAAGACTAAACTTTTTAACAATTTGGACCTCCGTGTGTATGGAAAGCCAGAAGTGTCACAATTTAATCATTTTAAAAAATCCCCAAATTTATGTTTATACCTGTGAAAGTTTCAGTCAATATGGAGACACATGTCAAATAACTTAGCTTCACCTAAAAGAAAAAGAAATATCTATCTTATTTTTTAGAAATCTTTTTTTTTTTTTTTTTTTTTTTTTTTTACCTCATCCACTTGTTCTGAATATCCATTATGAATGCATTTTGTTTTCTCCACAATCAGCTGAATTTCTATGCAGGTTATCCAAGGGTTTTCTTTAGTGAGACAGAAGAACACTTTAAATGTCAACTTAACATCTTTTCATACAAAACCCCGGTGGACCGCCTCAGTGCCCCGAACACCGGGCTTAGCAAGTTTTCTAGGGGAAACCCTGAAGTTGCTTTGCCAGCTCTACAGCTGTTCCAGGGTTTTCCTATCACACTCTTTCCTGGTAGCCAGAAAAAACGCCTGTCTCACTCCTCTCTGGTATCTTTATAAAAATTTTCTGTTTGTTTCTAAGGTTTTCTTGAGATAGCATACATTTACAGATTGTCTTTATTCTAGTTCTAGGTCTTTTGGATGTTCCTGCTTCTAGATTGGTCAGTAAGGAAGATTGTACCTTCGCTGTAGTGACCTTAAAACTATGAAAAAACATTCAACTCTCAACACTTTTTGTCTGTAGTGTTCATACCTGATTTTTAAGTGGGGCCATGACATCAATAATTGAGTTTGGACGTTAATATTTGAGCAGATTGGAGGCATTGTCAAATGCCCTCTGGACATTTTGACAACAAGACGAGCAAACGTGGAGGGATGACTGGTCATTTCAAAAATATGTAAAGTGACCATTTTTTAGGTCTCTTACTTTGTTTTGCGTAACGTTTTGGTGTATCTTAATGTATCATTTATAAAACACTAGAAGTTAGGGCCTTTTACATCTTTTTGTCATGTCTTTCTCCAATGTTTGCTGCTCTGAGTCTCTTTCCTGACTTGGTCTTGTTTTCTTGCTCTGCAGTTTGCTGTTTTGTGGTCCACAAGAGGTGCCATGAATTGGTCACATTCTCCTGCCCGGGGGCAGATAAGGGGCCCGACACAGACGTAAGTACCCGAGTACCAGCTGTTCCCTCCTATTTGTTTGCTGCTGTTTATGTCATTAGACTTCAGCACATATGAAATGGCGCCAGAATGCATTTCTAACATTCAGCCCTCTGTTGCTCTTTACCAGCCACTCTCGCTCATCCTCATATAAAAATGTCGCAGTCTGTTGAGGGACGAAGGAAAGATGAATCTTACTTAACTAATTGGCATTGTTTCAATTAGAGCTGCAAAGTGTTGGCGCGGTGTCTAGATGGTTTGAGGATAATAATCACAAACAAATTTGTGGAAATGGAAATTGGGGTAGTTTGTCATTTTGTGCTCTCTCAGGAGAAAAACCTTTTTCATTGTTCATGTCTTTCTGAAGAAAGAGTTCTAGGGTAAGACTAACAAAAGTCACGACACAATCAGAAGAGCTGCAGGTGGTTAATAAGGTTCATTCAGTGTCAGTGTTCCTGTAACAAGCGGTGCTGAAATATCTTATCGAGCCACTTTACAAACCCAGAAAAGCCAAACTTAAACCCTATTCTGTTGATGCTTTTTGTGGTCAATGCCACTATAGACCCTGAAGACATTTTTGATCTGAACCTTTGGTGCCTTCTTTCCACTTCTTTGGCATCCTGTATAAAAGTGTAGATGCTTTGCTACTAATATAAAAGTGCTTTTACACTTCCAGTCACTCATGCGCTCCCTTCCTGGTGAGCAGACTGGAGGCATTGTCAAATGCCCACTGGACATTTTGACATTTAGTGAGGGAAGCTGAATTCAGACCTTGACTTCTCTTCTTCCTGACCCGCAGTCCATCTCGGGTCACTGCAGTCCGCAGTGACTTCATGACTCCCAGACGTTAACAGATTTTTAGAAAAAAGCTCCTTGGCGAACATAGGAGTTATAACCCCAGTGGTCCTGTACTCTAAGTTGTGCATAGATGTGCATCTTGCAAAGCAGTTCTCCTTATAACTTAATGAAACTCAATCGGACTGGAATTCCTAACTAAGAAAATGTACACATTTACTGATCTGAAAACCAGTTTTGCTCTATAATTATACCATTTTCACCAAAAGGGATGCTGCCATCTTTAAGTATTAATGAAACTTGTCATAATTTCTGAAAAGTTTCAATGGGTAAGCCACTGTATGACTAGTACAAAGGAAATTTTTTACAGCCACGACAATAAGTTAAGATGTCTTGTAAGCTCTTAAACTCTTAAAGGACACTCGCAGTGAAGTTTCCCATAATTTCTTCTTGGTTCACTTGGAGCAGCTACTTGCTATCAGTCGTTTGCTCGTCAGCTCTTTAAGTGTGAAACTCCATTTACATTCCTGGTGCCAGGCTCCGAGACTGGCCTCTGTAACTGGAGATATGTCAGTGTGTCAGTCGGGATCGTCAACCCAGACTCTCTAAATAGAGCGCCCCACAGATTGCATGGAGTCTCCAGAAGCATAAGGTAGCTTGAGCAAGGTGCTCCGTGATCCACTAAGAAATCAGGTTCATTGTTTTCGGGGGACATTGTTCAATAACTTGTCCGATACGTGTGAGAGAGATCCTTGCTATCCTGGTTTGTGTTAAACCACAAACATAACCACGTCTTTCCGTAGGTCAGGAAGTTCCTTACATAATTTCCCTTGTCAAGTCATATTAGTATCTCAGGACACAGGAAGTAATGGATCACAAATTGCAAGATTTGACACTTTCTGATAAAATCTAAAAAAAAAAAAAAATAGCTTTTTTCTTTATAATATATGAAACATGTTTAGCTTAAAAGTTGGATTTCTTTTGAGTGTGACAAGAAGCTGCTGTGATGAAAAGCTTTTTATTGATTTAAAAAAAAAAAAAATTACGTTTAATTTGAAAAAGCAACAGAAGACGCCACATAAAGCACTGGCTTTATGTGAAAATGGCCCTAATGCCCGTTTTCAGACAAAACTCAATTCTGTGTCTGTCCATTTTCTTTCACAACTGCTACAAATCAAGTCTGTCCCCTTTTAAAAGTACACCCCTTTCACTATTAAACTGTCTGATTGTTGTTTGTGTTTTTTTATGTGTTTTTTTTTGAGCAGTTGCAGCTGAGTCGCCGTTGCCAATCACACACACATATTACAAGGCTTAAGGCAGAGCTGAAAACCAATAACTCCTTCAGCCAGATAATATCTTCTGAATCTGCTGTATCTCGGCTATGTGCATCTTATGACTCATTTTAGTGTTTTATAACTCTCTCTACTATAAGAAACGGAGTGTGTCGAGTGGTCGCAGGTCTCTTCAGCAGAAGCTAACTCTGGCTTGACGGGGCAGAAATGCATTTTTCCTCAGAGGCATAGCTACTGGGACAACAGACGTCCTGTCTTTGAGCTGATGAACCAAACCCATCAGTTTAATTGGGTTCAAACTAACATCGGTTGATCTGCTGATTTGCTTATCTACAATACCACTTCTGCTGTTACGTACCTAGAGGTTGGTGGGCAGTGGTAGCCTTGCTGGTTGGAGATTATCACAGTTTGGCTGAATGTTTTGTTTGGCTGCTAGGTATAACGTTAGCCTGCAGCTAATGTAAGTTCAGTGCTTTACGGAAGAGCGCCATCAATAATTCAAGAGCTCTTGGTTTCACTGCAGGGGCACGGCAGATGAACCTGAGAGGTACGATGTGCCTGCGTTTGTGTGGGTGTGTGGCTATTGCATCATTGATGTCCACTTAACCAGTACAGCACATTTGACCCGAGGAAATCTGCTAGTCTGTTTGCACTGATTTCCTTTCTTCTTGCGCACACACACGAGTATACACCCGTATGCTCAAACAATCACCTCTTAGCCCCTCGGGCCTGTTCAGTGCACAGATAGTTGTGACAGTAATACAGTTAAGCAGCAGCACATTTCCTTGGAAACGGACAGAGCTTACCCGAGGGTGACACATCATCCAAAGCAAACCAATAACAAATGGACAGAAAATGGAGGCTGAACAGTAGAGACATCTTTATGGTTTTCCTGTTTGTCAAATTTTATTCAAGTTACATTCTTCATTGTTTTGTTCTATTGTATTCTATTATTCGCGCACCTCAAAAGTTGGTTTGTGTCGTTCAACCCTTTAGCTTTCAATTTGACGCTACAAAATGGTAGCGGTTAAAGCAGTAATGTTCATTTGAGAAGCTGATATGTCATCAATAGTCAGATTGAACGTCAGTGCAACTGCTGATGTAATGTTAACCTAGCTTTCAGCAGACTGGCAGCGGGTTATGTTTAGAAAGATTGACCTCAAAACCAAATATAACGCATCAGAATACACCAAATTAGAGACGGCGGCGTTTGTGTGACTGTAACAAAATAATGTCAGAGAAACAGATCTACTTTCACTGCTTTCAGGCCTGCTGTGGGTAATTAGTCAATGCATTTTCTTAAGATTCAATGCATTGACTCTGAAAGAGCTTCAATGTGTTGGACCGTTATTTAAAAGTTCGACTCTGAAACGACACATTCACAAAGACACATTGAAAAAGCTACCGTGTACTTAACGTGAGAGCGCTCATGTTTAATGATAAGAACTCGTTTCGCCTCCAGAAAAAGTGAAGCAATATTTAAAAGTGCAAATCACGTGGGAGGCTCTTCACTGACAGCACATCTGCAGGGAGCGGTATTCTGCTTTCAAAGCTTGGGACGCACAAAGTCTCATTACAAGGATTCTGCCCGAGAATTGAAAACAAGATTAAACTGGAGTGGTGCTAAATTGCATCATCTTTGCCACAGGCATCTTGGATTGTCACAGGCAATGGAGCCTTTCATCTGTATGTTTAGTCAATTTAGCTTCCAGCTAGGGTGCTGGCCCTCTGTTTTAGTCTGGCCTGTTCTGTTCTTAAAGTCTGCCCTTTTATCATCAAGTCAACATTGAAGCCAAGATTGGAGATTGTGGTTTCATCTCCAAAACCAAAGCTTGAATTGCAGTGAACCGTTTTATGAGAATATATTTGAATTGTATGTAAGTGGGCAGAGATTTGAGTCTTTTCTTGAAGGTTCTTCAAGCTGACTTGTTGAGAATTGGATGCCGATGAATAAAACTATAAATCAGATTGACTGTCTGTTGGTCCACAATGTTTAGTGATTCAGGTCATTTCATTTATATGGTGGCAGTTTACAACAAATGTTACAATGTTAAGGTACTTGACAAAACAAACTGGCAGATTGTAAACACTGAAAACTTTAATGGTAAATGGGAATCCAGAAGATCCCAAGTCATTTCACACTACATTGTTAGTTATTATATGTACTATATAGACACAATGAGGCAAACATGATTTCTGTGTAAAACAGAAATGAAGAGAAAACAGAAAAGTAATGGCGGGAATATATTATTAAATTATTTGGACCAGGAGAGATGGCTAAACACTGAAGCACCGAGCCAAGAATTGCCTCAGCTGTAGAGAAAAACATAAAAGATATACAACATTGAAGGTAGAAATAAGAGACACAGTCAAACCTAGAATCACTGTGCTGAAAGTACTTTACATTGAAAGAAAAACAGATGGTATGCAGAGCAATAGCTAATTACCCTGACTCTATCCAGGAAAGAGATGTACTTAAACCCAGGGTAATTGAGCCAGTGGGCCTCTCAAAAGGAATGAAAAACAAAGTTAACAAGCAAACGAGCTCGGCTAAGGGGCGATCCATCTATCCATTGTCTATACCCACTTGTCCATGCAGGTTTGCAGAGGATCCGGTGACTATCTCCAGGGCTCATTGGGCAAGACACAGGTGTATGCCTGAACCAGGAAGAGAATGTGCAAAGGTGTAGCATGAATGGCCTCTTCAAAAACTGTCTTGTCCAGGAAAAAGACACTGGCGAACAAACCAGGAGTCCTTTCTATGAGCATAATAATAATAAAAAAAAAAGAAATCTTCTCGTTCAAGGACACGACTGAAACAGACGGAGTTTGAACTGGCAACCCACCGGTTACAGGACAGACTCCCTCCTCCTGAGCCAACGTCGCACAGGAGGTGCACAGAATACACAAAGTTCAAGATAGCACTTCTTTTATCAGTGACTTCATCTGCAACAGAGACATAGCTAAAAACAGAATTACTGGGCAACCAGTATTTCCCATTGGCATGAAGAGTACACAGACTTAAGGGCAGCAGTACCATCCATCCATCCGTCCATCTGTCTATACACGCTTATACTTGCAGGATCTCCAGCGATCATTGGACAGGAGGCGGGGTACACCCTGGGCAGGCATTGCAGCAGTACTTTCTAAAGCAAAGGAACAAAATAAATCACTCAATACAGGAAGGCAGACACAGCTAAGTGCAGAAGCAATGAGGAAGTAGTTGTTTTTCTATGGGAAAACAAAGAGGAATGGGAAACAAGGCGAGAGTCATTGCCGTGTAAAACACTTAGTAAGGCTTTTTCGCATCTAGTCATCTATCATCTATATTTGATTTACCAGTGGGCTTTGTGCCACGGTTTTGTGTAACCCTCCACCCCAGACACATCCCTGCCTGTTCATGATCCAGACCTGGACTGGTCAGAGCTGCTTTGGCTGTAAAACCGGGTACCTACTCGATATTGGGCAGGTTGCTATACTGTTGATGTAACATAGAAGCTTAAGTGAGCCTCCTACTCCATACAGAATTAGATGCCAGTAACACATGCTTTCAGCACTCACCCTTATGCAAGCCTTGGCACCAGCGCTGCTTCCAAGGAAACACCTTTTCAAAGAAACTCAAGCCTGCATTTTGATGTGCACGGCGCTGTGCATTTAGCCAGTGGAAGTGGCGGCGTGTTTCTGCCAGGTTTTACTGTTTTTAGTCTAATTAAGTTATTGTATATTCAACATGCTTTTGAATACACACCACCATAAAAAATACACAGTGATACAGGCCATATTGGATGATGTCAGCGAGCAGAGATTGGTGCTAGTGTATGTAGAAGAGCTACTTGTGGCAGAGGAAACGAGAGCTTTCTGTATGCTCTAAATTTGTAGTGTATCTAATGAAATTTGCCCTCTTTCACGGAGCTGCAGTCGCTGCCATAGATCACCCACTTTAATCCCTGTTGTTGGGCATTTATAAAACACTGCTTGGATGTTGCTCTCTTCCTACAGTTTGTTAAGCTGGTCATATTTGACCTGCCCAATCACCAACTGTAAGGAGGCTGCGAAAAACAGCATGAAAGTCCGAGCGGAAAGCAATTTCTACCAAGAGTTTTCCTGAAAAGACTGTAAGACCAAATCTTAGATGCTGCATAAACAAGCAAAGGAAGTTTTATATTGTGTGTGGGGGAGCCAGTGTGAGGCAGCAAGGGAAGAGTGAAGAAAGACAAATGAGATCATTTTCAGTCAGTAAGGCAAGAAATGAAGCTGCGGATTCATATTCATACCTGCCAGGGTGTTTATCAAATTTGCAGAATTTTCTTCCTTTTTTTTCTCTCTCTCCCTGAACCTAACAGTGACTTCTTATCCGATAGGAAAGAGGCTCATCATGTCTTAGGCTCTGAGGAGATTGAATTTCCTGATTGAACATGGAAACTGAGATATTTTTTTTAATACTCGTTCTGGCCTTTCAAGTCATCAAAGCATGATCTAAAAGGTAGGATGTGGTTATCGATTCAGGCGAGCTCCAATGAGAAAGGAGGATGTTTTGATTTCCCATGCTCAGTATTGGTGAAAAAATTACAAATGCAGAGAAGATGAGTGGTAATTATTGTCTGAAAAGTGTTTGCAGAACTGAATTAGATTAGGAAACGATTTTCTTAGGAAATGTTAAACTGGGATTACATCTGTCTCACTGTATGCAGGCCTTTTGAATCTTGTTATTGGTTTTGATGCATAAAATTTGAATTAAACGCTGTTCTGGTTGATGCGATTGCAAGTCAGTTGTAATCGTCTGTGTTTGTTATCCTGCTGCTCAACACTTTTTCTCTTGTAAAGCAGAGAGCTCTATAAAACCAGGACATTTTGGGGTTGTTTTTGATGAGTAATTGATTTGCAAAGGCTACAATATTAGCAATGTTCCCAGCTAATCCTGTTATTAGGAAGTGTGCGATTAAATTAGATTAAAATTGCAATTAGATGACAAATGAACTGAGCTTAGACATAATTTCTCTAGTGATACCAACCACTGAAAGCACTTTCAGGCTGGATTCACCTCATTCATCCCACGGCACTCACACATGTGGACGCTCATTCATTCAAAGACACACAGATTGATTGACACATTGGAGCTAAGAAAGGTGGGATTGAACTGCAAAACTGAGCTTCCCACCGAACCACAGATTCCAAGATTAGAAAATGTCGACAAAAGATAATCATATCATCTATAAGAACTCAGACTCATTAGTTGAATTTAATTTTTTTTCCCATTTTGTCTCATAAACTCGTTTTCATATAGATGTTTGTGCTTTACCTGAGTTGTTTACCTTTTAGCTTAAAATATATTTGTTAGTTTAGGACTGGTGAGCCTTAAACATCAATATTGCTTCATGCAAGTTGGAAAATTATATAAACATAGAAATTTGTTCCAAGATATTCCTTGGAGTGCTTTTGTATTTACTGTAAAACAATTGTCTTATGATATTTTTCTATAGCCTGCATACAACAATGTCATCCAAAATATGTTTTATGATTTTTATTAGGAGGTGTGTTGTTTCGGGAAGAAAAACGTCTAAGAACAAAACTAAAACAAGATTAAAACAAAGTGAACTACACAAAGAGCCATATCGAGCATGGTAGCTAAACTGACAAAAATAAAGATCATCTTTATATCTTGCTCTACAATATAGATCATAATAAAGTCATCGCCAATCCTGCCTACAGACCAGCATCTACAACATGTCTTTGCAGAGATTTGCAGAGATTTGTTTCCATTGTGGGTGCTGCTGCTAAGGCAATAAAACCTAAAAGCCCACTATTGCCGGACTAAGGATAAGCAATCCAAGAGGAGGAAGTAATTTCCTCAGCCATTATGCAAAACACCAGTTGATATAAGGAGGAGGGGGAACCCAGAATGCAGTGGACTCCACAGGCACAGAGAACATCTCAGCCTGCATACGATTGCTCACATTAACATCTGGCATCTGCTGTGGCGTCTATCACACAGTCATTAAAACTACTCAGTGTAATTTGCTACTCTAAGTGCCTTAAATGATTATCTCCACATGTCAAACTGTAACAGGATGATATACCCATTGACCAGCCAGAGCCGTCTCCTGGCTAAAGAACATGCACTTCTGTGGCCGAGTTTGTCACAGCATAGTTCAATATTTTTTTATTTGCTAAAACCAATGAAATGAGGTTGCTTTTAAAGAGGCTTTTTAGCTAACTATGATAAGCGCATTGTTTATTTGGACACATTTGAGCCAATTATCTTACCATAAATAGAGAAGACGCAGGTTCCTTCACAGCTACGCCATTGCTTGCAGTATTAACAGTTTTGAGTGATGACTGACATGATGGTTGGGTCCCCTGGGCTTGGTGCTGATTATATTTATACTCTCTCGGGTCTTAACGAGCAGATCCTCAGTCTTTATGCTAATGATGTGTGACGCTGCTCGCTAAAAAGGGGTTTGGTCCTGGCTTTGCTGGAGGGAGGGGTGGAGAGGTGTAAGTGTCTATGTGCATTATGGAGTCCTGTTGCTTGTGTTAATAACGGTGGAAGACAGAGGATGAGTGGGATTACTCTGGGATGGGCTGCATTACTCTCCCCTAGGAGCATCGTCAATAACCCTAAGAGGCTACGCTGTGTTAAGTTACAGCATGAGCCTCTGAAATAATAATCGCTGGGAAATGTCAGCAATTCATGGAAATAAAAATTTCCTTTGGGCAACTTTTGGCAACTTACAACTTTGTTTTAGTACTGTCATGATCTGACGGGCTTTCAGTTTAGTTTTTGCATGCGTGGCATAGACTTGTGGTGTGTTTTCCCTGCTTTTCCTTTGTGTGACACAATGTGAGCAAAGACCCAATAAAGGTAACGGTTAAGAGCGGGGCCACCAAAGAGATGCAAGCAAGTTGGAGAAAACCCCAAAGGGTAACACTTTATTTGACGGGGTGTGCATAAGACTGACATGATGCTGTCATAGACTTTACATAACACCAGTTACGAACATGAAAGAGTCTTCATGAATGTCTATGACTGTCGTCATGACCTGTCATTTGGTAAATAATGACACTTTTAATGCAAAGTTGACCATTTTAATGGATTTTTAATACAAGTTTTAATACAACTTTGCATTAAAAGTGTCATTATTTACCAAATGACACTTCATGACAACAGTCATAAACATTCATAAAGACTCCTTCATGTTTATAACAGGTGTTATATAATGTTTGACAGTGTCATGTCAGGCTTATTCAGACTCCGTCAAATAAAGTGGTAGCCTAGAAAGTTTCTGTGTGCATCACTGTCCAAACAAAGCTGTTACCTCATGTAACCAACACAAATGGATAATAATGTTGTGGGACGCTTTTGTGAGACATTGACCAGGTTACGGACAGAAGCAAGAAGACAGTGACGACTGTGGCGCTAGCTTTTCATAAAGGGATGTAAGAACTGCGATTGTGATTAAAAAGCGACATAAGTTGGTTTGAATAAAACAAAATTGCGATTCTTGTGATGCTGTAATATTTTCAGATAAGAATGATGGTCCTAATAAGTTCAAAAATACAACTATTGTAAATATATTGCACGTATTGAGGGTGCATACAGTGAAATTTTGCAACTTCCATTTATTTCAAACGGGGAAAATGTCTTCCAAATACAGTCTTTCATGAAACAAGACGCTTGACTACATAAAGTCAGAGGATGGGTTGTCATCCGAAGGGGTATAAAGTCTGAGTACTGATTTTTGAAAAGCACCAAATAAATTCTATTGCATATTTTTAATTTGCGAAACTCAAGTGAGAAAAATCACTGAACTCTCTTGAGTAAAGAGTTCAGAACTGAACTCGTCTTGAAACTCAGACAGACAAAACACTCTTTATTAGAATGCATTTCCGCATTTTTTCCCCCTGCAGTATATAAATACACTATCATACCAACAAACTTATTTGTAGTACATTAAAGTCACACACAATTTATGCCCTGAAGCCTACTTGCATGCATTCCATCACTCCCTCTGAGGTCTCATAATAACAAATATCCAGTCCTGCCAGACTCTTAAGTATTTTTTTTTTTTTAACAATGCCCTTCACTCTGGGGAGTTTGTATTCCTCTGGACTCGGAGTCAACTGTCCGTGTCAATGTGGTTGTGGGAGTTTTTCCTAATCAAACATTCACCGTTTGTCTTTTGGGCTCGATCGCATCGAAGTCACATTCCTCACTAGCTCCATCTTTCGATTTGAAGTCGCAAACATCATGTGAAGGCGCTAAAATCTACCATGTAAGGAAGAAATATTTCTCATGCAGAGTTTGCTGAGTCATCTAGTCCATTTTTGAACATATAAACACACAATTCATGACTGCTTTGCGTTTGTACTATTGTTGGTCTAAAAAATAGTACAAATCTTTTTTTCAGAAGATCAAAAATTTAACCTTGTAGTTTTGTGCCTCTGTATGTTTCTCTGTCCTCTGTCTTGTTTCTGTCATTGATACCGTACTGAAACATTTGAAGCAGAACTACTTTCTTGCGAGGAATTTATGTGACATTAGCTTACCAGCACCAGAGCTTTGATAAGGACTGAGCCAAAGCTGAAACTGGTGACAAGGTAGCGTTACCACCTGTTTGGCAATGGAACCAGTTTAGAGGAAAAATGCACAGAAAAAATCTTAATACTTTAGGTCGAATAAATAAAGTGCTTCTTTAGTTCCTGTAAGATAAAGCAGATCATAGTTCCACAATAAACATGCATTGATTATACATCAATTTGTTCATTTGCATGATGGGAATGGCTCTGTTCATATCATGGAGCCTGTATCTTTACACTTTGACCCAAAGGAAGTGGTTTGCAAATGGCAGCTTTAACCTGGGCTTTTATCATATCGTTTATCATATATAGAGGTAAATTTCTCATTGTGATAAGAATTTTGATTTATTGTTTAATTCCCCCCATATCTGTCCTTATTATGATTGGAAATTTTACTATTTCATCCACTGTTTGTTTAATAAAAGCATCAATAAACACCAGCAAATTTGAAAACACAGTTACTGTGTGCAGCTGAGTGATACAAATCTCACTTCTTTATGTGACTGGTGTCAGAAAGAGGCTGTGCTGTGACACTCAGCCTCAGTGATGCAGTTATCGAAC
This sequence comes from Alfaro cultratus, assembly GCA_903066825.1. Classification (NCBI taxonomy): domain Eukaryota; kingdom Metazoa; phylum Chordata; class Actinopteri; order Cyprinodontiformes; family Poeciliidae; genus Alfaro; species Alfaro cultratus. Next base: position 63,540 of record CAEFZX010016718.1, on the reverse strand, counting down.
ACAGATGTAGACATAGATTTAGATGCAATGCATTCTTATCATCACTTTCATCGTTATCGCAATACTACCACAAAACCCTGTGACAAAACGCGGAGGCCACACCGCCCACTCCCAGTCATAAACGGTCTTAAACGTGCCAACCTGACTTCATGTGTTGGGAAGTCTAAAGCAGAACAAGCTGGAGCTTTGAAGCTTCTTGCCAGAAATAGAACGATGCAAGTTGGAGATGGGTCAAACTGACTCTCTGCTGCTCCTTCTGCAGCTCTCGACCAACATCCTCTGTGCTTGTTTGTATGTAGGATAGGAAAATATCTAGGAGTCTAACGGGTTACCCGTTCTGCCACTTTGATAATCTGTAATATTTTAGAATTAAAAATAAATGAATACCACTTATTTGAACTTTGTGGAAGATGAAAATGTCTGTCAATTTAGCATCATACAACCACCATCACAAACACTGAGACCAAACTACTGTAATGATAACTAGATGAGCTTGTCGTTATCTTTTGCCGGATAATTTTATGCCCAATCCTTCCCTGTTTAATCTTTTTCACAGCATGGCAACATGACTTGACATCACACCAGCTCACTGGCTGTTGTCGTTATGAGTTGTCATATAGCCTCATTAAATGAAATCTAGAAATGCCAGTGATGAAACGGCAGCAGCATGAAAATGTTAGCTCTAATTGCTTGCATCTGTGTTGAAGGTTGTGTTACAGGATATATTTCCTAAGAGAAACATTATCTTTGTGTTGCAAACAGAGAACCAAGAAGATGGAGTCAGAAAATAAGCGATCTCAATCCCTTCCCATACAACAAGTCCCTCCATGTCTATATTTCAGATCACTTGTGAAAATTACAATATAGATTTCTCAAAGAAATATATAAAAAAAATCTGGTTTCTTTAAATGACTGAAAATTATATTTATCTTTAAGTAGGGCTCGACTGTATAACTGAAAATGTAACGCAATGTAAGCTTTTCCTGTCAGCCAATATTGATAATTATTGATTAGTTTTTTTTGTTTTAAATATGTGACATATTACCAAGCTGGTGGATAAATCCTTACTGTTTTATCCACAGTTTTCACTCCACACAGTTGTTGCTAGGCAACCAAAGAGCGAGTGAGTTAGTTGATGCCACCCACCCACCTTACTAAATGTGAGCGGCTTAATCCTGTTCTCTGCCTACATCCCCCAGAATCCTGTGCGGTTCTGGATCCGAGTTCAGTGAATTGGTTGAATATTCAATCAAATGTATCAACTATTGATATCGATCTATAACGTTAGTTATTTGTGAGGACAGGACAAAAACATATTAAACTCCCTGCACACCCAACCACAGAGTAAGCTCCGTAGATCACAGAGCTGACCCACTAAGCTCTTAACTTATCACAGGAGGAACAGAGCTGCCAAGGTGTTGGCAATTGGATTCGACTTTTGGAACAGGTTGTGAAGGTATTTTCATTATTGAGTACCTGCCAGATGGCCCGTGTCTGATGAGCCAATTAATTCTGGCCTCCGGAGTCGGCAGCCTGACCAAAAGGAGGAAACCTTGGCATCGGCGCTGGTAAACAGTGGCTTCACCCTCCAGCTGGGGTGACAACTGTGACAGCTCCTCCTGCCCTCCTCTGACCTTGACGATGTCATGCGCAGCATGTGTGCATGTTTCTGTTAATGAGCCAGCGTCTGCAAATTAACAATATGGCCGTCGGATAGGGAAGTGCCTCATCAGCTCGGAGCTCAGCTTTCTCCAGCTGTGAGAAGTGAAGTGGAGAGGAAGTTTGTCCACAGGCTTCTAATCCTTTCAGGATTTCAGCGAGTCTCAGATTGTGCCTCCTTCAGTTCTGGCACTGATTTTACAATTAACTGAATGATATAGACACAGTTGTGTTTCTCCACAAAACAATTTCATTTTCTAATAGTTGAAATCTTTTTTCTTTTTTGCATACGACAAAAATACAATGTGTCGAATAGGGACTGAAGTAGAAAAAAAGGCTTTAGGACAGTCATAAGTGGAACATCAAGGAAAAAAATTGTTTTTATGAGTTATTTATCAGTTTGTCTAGTTTAAAATTTACTCATTTTGGTTAAATTCAATCAACTTATTCATCTATGGTACTTGCGTTGCTTTTGTGTGCTTATGCAACGTTACATCATCCAAAACGCCTCTTTTGCTTTACTCAGCTGGAATTACTTTCATTTTTAAGTATTGCTGTCCCGATCTGATACCGGAAATCGGCTCGATATCAAGCAAAATAACAAGTGTTGGATTATATCGACCTGCCTCTAAAATCTCTGACATAAGTACGCAGGTAGAAGCACTTCGCTCCAGCATTTAGTCCGCTCCAGTATTTAGTCCGCTCCAGTATTTAGTCCGCTCCAGTATTTAGTCCGCTCCAGTATTTAGTCCGCTCCAGCATTTAGTCCGCTCCAGTATTTAGTCCGCTCCAGTATTTAGTCCGCTCCAGTATTTAGTCCGCTCCAGGATTTCTGTGCATCAGCATTTGTATCACACACACTGACCCATTGGTTAATTATAAATGGGTCAGTTCTTCTCATATCTGTTGTTGTTGACTATTGTTCTCTGAGAAATATCACTTTATCAAGCCTTAAAAACTACAAGATGTGTAATAAAAGTTTGTACGATTTGTTCTGATATCGTATCGGGTCAATATCGGTATCAGCCAGTACTCAAAGATGCAATATCGGTATCATATCGGAAGTGACACCCCTACTTTCAAGATCACTTTGGCCTTTGAAAGTTTTGTAAAACTTTTACAACTTTCTTTGTTGGATACAGAAGCAAGTGTGTCATCCACATCAGGTTCATTTTGAAGCTGTAGGTCAGATGGAGAGAACCAATAAATGGCAGAAATTGATGACAGCAGTTCCCACACACCCACAGGACCAATGTGCAGTTGCAATATTATTGATAAATATTTCAGAGATGGTATCTATTGCAGATAAGCCTCATTTTCATCACTCCTTTTCATTCTTTCAGTCATCACCGTGTCTCCACCGCTCAAACTGTGTCATCTCTGTCACTAAAATCTATAGCAGGTGTGGGTGTCAGAGACAGGGAAAGTCATTTCAAAAGGCCAAATATATGCCAGACTGGCAAAGTCGGCGTCATGTTGCCCAAAATACAGTAGAGTATAATATTGCATCCAAGCTCTTAGTGCCTTTGATTTTACACGTACCGATGTTGTGATAATTGTGATTCACAATATCTTGAAGACTCCTAGTCCTAGCAGGTTTTGGGAATTGTTTGGAACAAACAGCAAAAGCTAAACAAGTATTTGTTTGAACAGATATTGATTTTTGGCAGATTGTTATTATTAGTGTTTGATTTTCTTTTTTCTGAAAAACAATACTTTGAGTTTAATGCATTGCTCACTGTAAGGTGTTTTGAGTCATTTTTCCATTTTCTTTGGCCTACTTCCCTGAAAACAGATTAAAAGTTTCACCATTTGAAATGTATCCACAGTAGCACCAGAGCAGACTTCCCACAATGCTCTGAAAGCTTGCCAGTGAGGTTCCGGTGAGGCTTAAACTCAAGGCAAAGTCACTTTTAGCTGTTGGTTGAACTTGTTGACATGGATTTGAAGTTTACCCACATGACATGACGAATCTTGAGACTTCTCTCCAATAAAACACAGGAAAACCATGGAGGGCTTTGGTAAGCTAGTGTCACAATGTTGTAGGCGTTATTCATTTAAAGCTTATCAGAAAGTCAGCTGGGGTGCAGCGCCGGTAGCAGACATATGTTAACAGATCCGCAAGGTAAACCCTCTGTGAATCGCATTGGCAACCTATCCCCACCCTGTCCCACCCCGCAAGCACTCCGCGGCTTAGCGAAAGGCCAACACTGATGATTTATATGCTAAAAATAGTACGCTTGCCAAGCCCAACCTCACACATCTGGGTGAATGATCGCTCTGTATTGTTGTCTTCTAAATCTTACCCACATTGTTCACCACTCAATGTCAGTTCTAAAAATGTATCCCGGGGCTATAATATGATCTTTAGTCTCTATTAGCTCTAACGGTTGTTTAAGGATTTGAAACAGATACCACAAACTTTAAAATACATTCAAAATATTATTAATGTAGATTGGTCCACTTGAAATCAAAGGGTTTACATTTGTTCACATGATCGGTAATGTGGAGAATGTGTTACTCTGTAGTGTATTTGGGATAACAACTGTGTATTAGATGAAGGCTTTTGTGCAAATGCTTTATTAAGTAACTTTCGGTTAACAAGGATATCACACATGAGGACTGGGGGAAAATGGAAAGAAAAGAGGAAAAAGTGTCATGTTTTTCTCTAATTATTCTGGCATTCTCCACAGCTGTAGATGTTTGGGTAACTGGTGATCAGAATTGATTATATGTCTCGGTGTGTCTGTGCATTGCCGTTGGTGTGGTGAGTCTCCATACGGGGTGCTAATTGGCTTTGGATATCTCTTTGTCAAGGAGAAGACTAATCCTTTTTGCTGAGCAAAGACGTGAAGGGACGTTACATAACAGATCCAGAGGCATATTTCAGTCCTCCAGCTGTCTTAAGTAGCTGTTTAGTTAGCCACTTAACACATTTGCTGGTCCTTAAATTTAATACCAGGAGCATGTCTACTTCACAGGAGTAATTTGAAACCAGGATCCACCTAGTGAAGTCTAAAATTGGCTTTTTGATGTAATGCACAATATACTGTATGTTAGCTTGGTAAAAACAGACCCTGTGTTCTAGGTTTTGCTTTCCTTACAACGTCGAAGATGTTGAGGTTTTAAATTTTACCCAATTGCTAACTTTTGGCCGATGCTGTGTGTAATGCCCCAGTCAATGCTGGGAAGCTTACCGGAAAATTACCTGTGCTGTAAACAACCGTCCTCCCCTGTGGAGAGAGAAGTGCCGTAAATGAGGCGGCTGTTAATGTTAATTCGATATTTGGTCAACATGGACCGAATGGCTTCATTCACTTCCTGTGCTGCCTTTGCTGAAAATGCAAGCAGACTACAATATTGAAAAAGCGCAGAAATTCGACATTATTGTTCATAACTTCCTCTCCTGTTCAGTGATTGGCCCAGTTGAAATTCTACCAGAGGAATCCAAGTGAATGGGAGAAAGCCCACACTGAGCTGTGAGGCAATGGCCTGGATAGCTGTTTGTATATTATTTGAGACAACAGTTTTTTGTATCCTTCGTTTAGGTTTATGTTTATCCTCTGTTGAAAACCCTCGAGCACAAAGTTAGACTAATAGATAAACTAAATGTATGTTCATGATTAATGCAGAAGGAAAAGTTTCATTTGCCACATTTCTAAGGTACTAAAGTAGCAGCTCCCTGTCAACATTAAGTACATTTAACTTGGCATTGATTGAACTATTAGATATTAAAAGATCCCATCAAAAGCATGACAGTGTAAATCAATAGCTTAATTTCTTTCTTTCTTTGTAAACTGACACCAGTACAAGTGTATTTGTGTCCATGAAGATGTTCACATACGACTGTTTCGATCGAGTTTGTTGTTTTCAAATTACCGAGTTTGACTTTTAAATGAAGTAGAATTAAATAAAATGGATGGTTGAATGTCTTTTTTTTTTTTTACATTTATAAGAGTTCGGCTTGAACTCCTGAACCAACATTGCACAACATTGCACTGCACAAATTGGTGTGCAGAGGGTTTCCGCAAAGAGCTCAGTCAAAAAAAACAACAACAAAAAAACAACTTTATTGCCTTTTCAGGAGCCAAATTTCTACATGGTGAACATCTTTTCTGGTGTCAACTTTTAGACGGCTCACATGAAGAGGTGCTTTGTTCTGCAGTTTCTCGTTTAACTCAGGAACAGATGAACCGCAAGACAGGGTGACTCAGAATCTGGTAAAGGGAGGAGCTTCCTGCCACCTCCAACTCAAATGTCACCCTCCCGGTGAGGGATGACGGGTAAAAGAGAGAGGAACGCAGTGAGCGAGGTATCGAGCAAGCATGGGATGAAAGTGTCGCCTAGTGTTGGTCAATAATCATCCGATACCGATTGTTAACATTTCCACCCCCGGTAATCAGCGTAGTGATTTATTTACCAGTCCCGTATGAAGGAGATGGGCCGTGGAGACGGGCGAATAAGAAAATATGACTGAGATTAACGGAAATTAATCAGAGTATCTCATTTCACTCTCGCCCCCTTCTCTTGTCTGGCTGCACATTTCACACAAGGTTGATCTCTTTTTCTCTCTGAGTGTATTGCCTGAAGTGTTCACGACTGTGTTATTTATTTTTATTTTTTTTATGCCTGCAAATAAAAATGAAGAATAAGAACAATTTGAATTGTTATGCTTGTTCAGTGCTTGTGTGTAATGAGTGACATTCCCAAGTTCCAGCGTTACCTTTTTACTAATCTGAGACTGTAGCATCTTGTTTTATCTTCAACTTAAGTCCTGCTTCTTCTTAGGAGGTATTGAAAATTTTCCCCAGTGTTACGATACATCCATCCATTTTCTTTACACCCTTGTCCCTAATGGGGTCGGGAGGTGTTGGTGCCTATCTCCAGCTACGTTCCGGGCGAGAAGCGGGGTTCACCCTGGACAGGTCGCCAGTCTGTCGCAGGGCTGTTACAATACATAAAGAAGATAAAGATAACATTTCAAACTTGATACTCATGCTAGGAAAAATACTCAACACCATTTTCGTTACCTCACCAACGTATTTTGAAGGCACGTGGTAGTACATGATTTAGAGAAACTCTGCACTGATTAAAATTGATTCTCCTTCAGATATTTCATGCTTTACTTGGCAATCTGATCTTTTTTGTTGTTGTTGTTAATAGTAGTAGTAGTATTTTGGCCACTTGGACAAACCCATAAACCTTGTGTAGAGCTTTGAACTTTCAGCCCAAGGTGGTCAGAGAGCCATTAAGTATGGATATAAAACAAAACAAGACAAGTTGCTTCTGCACAAAGCAACACCACCACCAGGATTTGATGTTTGGCAAAATCGTGTCAAGTTTTGACCCACAGACCTCAACTCTGTATTTCAGCACACAAATGTCAGAGGCAGGATGACGTTTGAGAGCAACTTGAATATTGACTTTTGTGTTATTCAGGTGGTGTAAAACTGTGACTGGCAACTGAAAAGTGGGGGGAAAGAAAGTTAATTGATTACAGTTGCATTGAGAAGCGCCCTGAAGTTTTTTTCTTATTTCATTTTACAGCAATAACACAAGTAAACTAAATAAAGGATGACTCACGGTCGTCTGCCTTTGCTCCACTACTGTCTTTAGGGAAACCCTGCACACCTTCAGTCTGCCAAGCTGTTCATTACCAGGAGCTGGATGGTGCACTGCATCTAATTAGGCCGGACTGGAGAGCCTGGCTAATTAACCAGCACCATCGTGCTGACCCCCTTGTGCTCGTGCTCCTGTTTCATCATTATTGTCTGGGTGCTTTGAATCTTTTGATCTGATTTGCTGTGTCATTTATCTTTTATTTTTTGCTTCAGCCTATATTCACAACTTTTCTTGGTTTACTAAATGAAGAATGGAAAGAAATACTAAGGGTTACACTGACACTGACCAGAGAATTAAACAATGGAAGCTGTTCCTAAAATATACATATATATATAAAATGGTCATTAATTTTATGAGAAGTCACTGAACCTTATTATGAAGTGGTGTTAGTCATATTTCATTTGCTCTCTTCTTCTGTCAGACTGATACCTTACTGACAGATGTTCTTTTTGTTGACTAAGCTGGATATTATCGCAATCAAATCCTTAAACAAGCACTGAAACGTTGCCTATTATCTAATTATGATGAAACAATTCTCACGTTCTTCATCCATCTATTTTCATCCTCCCTTCCTCGTCATTCACTGAGCATGCAGCATCCCTTTGAATCACCACTTGGCATTTTTACATTGACTCATTCTTATTTTTGGTGTTCTTTTTCAATGGTTCATCTGAAAGAATCTTCTTTTCCACTTTGAAGTCCCCAGATGGACTCAGAGGTCAGAAAGGCGAAGCACTTACATCTGACAGCTCTCAGAAAGGGTGTGTTAAGGGAAGAACTAGTGTCTATAATGACTGTCGACAAAAGTCATCTACAGGTGTGATCTGCAGTACATCTAATCTCCAAAGAGAATCTTGCGAATAATTTGAATAGCTGTCAGTGTTATACTGTCAGACTGGATGGTGACAAATAAGATAAGATAAGACAATTTATTAGGCTCCCGTAGGAGAAATTAGTCTAGGAAGCAGGGGCAAAACTGCAGTGCAACAATAAGAACAGCACATCCAAAAAGGACAATAGCCATAAATAAATACATAAAAGCAAAACATACATAAAAACACACACATAGATGACTTAATTTCTCAGAAATATTTATGTCTATCAAGCTATCTTGTTGCTATATACCTAGAAAGCTTATATCTGGCTAGCTAGACAGCTTGATAGATATATGGCTAGCTACAAAGCTAGCTAGACAGCTTGATAGATATATGGCTAGCTACAAAGCTAGCTAGGCAGCTTGATAGATATATGGCTAGCTACAAAGCTAGCTAGGCAGCTTGATAGATATATGGCTAACTACAAAGCTAGCTAGACAGTTTGATAGATATATGGCTAGCTACATAGCTAGCTAGACAGTTGGATAGATATATGGCTAGCTACATAGCTAGCTGGACAGTTGGATAGATATATGGCTAGCTACATAGCTAGCTAGACAGTTGGATAGATATATGGCTAGCTACATAGCTAGCTAGACAGTTTGATAGATATATGGCTATCTACATAGCTAGCTAGACAGTTTGATAGATATATGGCTATCTATCAAACAGGGTTTCTAAAAATGTTTCTAAAAATGTAATCCTCCAGCTTGGATTTTTTTTGTGATCACAATTTGATCTCTACTAGCCCTGACTGGTACAGTTTTGTTTTGTTTTTTTTGTAAATGGGAATTTTTGTGACATGAGTTCCTCCAACTTACAGAGCCCACATTCTGTACAGTTGCCATTGTTACCAAGTTTACCCAAGTGTTACCAAGAATATCATAGCAATTACCTGGTAACAACATTACCTTATATCATGCTAAGCTCTGCAGATGTTCTCTCTACAATTACGAAGATTTATTCTCCTAAACATTAACCCACATCCTCTCATAGGGTAAATCTTGCTCTGAAGACACTTAGCTAAGCTCGTCAAACAAATTTTTAGATATATCAACATCTCTCAATAGACAATGTGACTAAAGAAAACCCTCTTGGATTTATTTATCCGACATAAGCTCATAGTATTTATCCCATCCAATTAAGTACACAAATGTAAACATATGACAATTTATTGTATTTTCTAATATTGGTTTATTAGGCTAACAAGTCATAAATATATACATTTTAAATGTTCAAATAATGCTTAGTCTGAAATATTTTTAAGGTGACCATCTGTTGCCTAGCTGTGTCTGATATGTTAAATACATATATTTAGATAGTGGGAAAGAAATGTGTGTATGTATATGGATAAATAGCATTAATTTTCTTATTATCTCCTTGTCAGCAGATAGTATTACACCGATTAATACTCATACAACAACATGGCACTTAGCAGATGATCTGTTTAGTTTAATTGTCTGTTTCCTGATCAAATGCAGCAGTTTAAACTGCTTCTGTAGGGATAAAGAATAACAATATTTAATTTCCTTTTGGGATGAATAAACTGTTTTTGAATTGAATTTGAATACAGTACCTCTTTAGGCTCAAGTACATTTGACCAGCAATCACTCTTGCTCTGTGTTGTCAGAGTTTTCCGCCATCCACGAACCCTTAAACCATCTTTCACCCCCTTAAAAGGCTCAAATGGCATTTGTCAGAAATTTATGGTTCATCAGCAGCTCGGCGTTGTTCTCAGCTGCCATAACTAATTCATCCCTGATGGGAGGACAGAAAGGTTAGGGAGGAGGAGACAGGAGTATAATCCTGCAGGATCAGCTGTCTGTGGCTCCATGCGGGTCTCTCCTGCTGTCTTGTCTTTTTCTGTCTCTTCCATCAGGCTGCAGTCCCCATTTCTGTCTTTGTCCGATCTGACACAGGCCCTGTTGGATTTAGTAATTCCATATTTCTTGCCAAAACAGCAGAACTGTTTCAGACCTTAATTAAAAAGTGCACAAAAATATGATTTGAATCAAAGCTTTGAGGAAATGTTATGTCATTTCTTGTGTTTGTACCAGCATTTGAGTCCTTGAGCTTTGTGTTTCCGTAGAAGGCAAAAAAAAAAGAAAAAAAAAAAAAGTACAACTTACAACAAATTACAAGGATGACAGGAATTGAAAACTGGGAGGTGGAAGTACAAATCATTCCTCTTTGTCCAGTGAAGGAGTGAAGCCTCAGGAGTGACTTGTGCTGAAAACACACACTGCAGAGATTTAAACTTTTTAAACTTTTCCACAATTTCATCACTAGCTAGTCTTGTGTGTTTCTTAGTCTTTATAATTTGTTTTGTTTATTAAAGTTGCCTAAAAAGAAATAACAAGAAGCACAAATTTATGACTTCTGAACCCAGTAGTTTGTACTGGATTTTAGAGTAAAAGGTGGGCGAATACAAATGCACACCACACTTTTCAGATTTTGTTAGTAAAAAAAAAATAAAAACCATGCATTGTTTCCCTTTCACTTTACAAGTATTCACATCTTTGTGTGCACGTTGTAGCCTGAAATCCCAATGAAATATTACAAGTTTGCAGTTTTAATGTGACAAATTTAGGTTAAGTTTAAGACGCAGATGACAAACTGAAGGCCTGGGGGCCAAATCTGGTACGCCATAAGTTTTTATGTGGCCCTCTAGAATTTAGAAGGTCACATATAAATAGCATCCAAGATAACAGTTGTGTGCTTAAATAGTATTTTATCAGTCAAATTAAAGAATTGCTTTTTCCTGTAGTGTCAAATTACAGCAGGGTGACAAGATGCTAAAAAGTATCCATTAAATGCAGAAACAAGTATTTATTAATATTGTAACTATTATTTATTATTGAGCTATATTTTAACTAATATTTTAGTTGGTTTATGGTTTATAAATACATTCTGTCTCAACTGATCCTTTGAGCACATTTATGATGGCCAAAAATGAAAAAGAGTTTGACATGAAACTGATAAATATACGACTGCCATGTTGGAGAGATGGGTCAAGATCTATCTAAAGCTACACAGTGAGACTTATTTTATGTTTAAATCTGTTTCACGTTGGAGAGTGAATATGGAGTACAGCAAATGTTGTTGGTTTTTTAACAGTGAAAGAATGTATTAGTTCTCTAAATGCTTAAAAAAGAGATTCACAGTGCGCTAAAAATGTGAGAGTGAGCGAGGCAGCACTTAAAAAGGAGTCAGCTTTCGTTATTCTCTTCTTTCAAGAGTGCTTCACCAAAATGAATTACTTTATAAATGTCACAATGAGTGTATACTGTGCTAAGTGCTGCAGCTACAGCGTCAGCCATTTTCACTCTATCTGGCATCCCTCACTTTTTAGTTTAGTTTAGTTTAGTTTAGCACACACCTTTCTGTGTGTTTTCTGTTTGCTGTGTGACTCTGTTTTCCTTTGCAGGCATAAAAAAGGGAGGATGCTGCTTGTTTAAGATATCCCATAAAAAAAACCCCACAAGCTCTTTTCAACACTAATATTTACCTAGGGATGGGTTAGCAGCGCTTGTTTAAACTGATACTGTTTTCACAGAAAAATTAAATTTCATCTCACCTCAACAAACCTAAATTGTGAACAGAGTTGCTCAGTTTAGATGTTTCAAGTTTTTATGTTGCTTAGTTGCGTTTTTCCACACCGTAGAGTGTCACTTATTATAATACGGATTCATTTCACCTTTCTTATCGTTTCTGTGATCTAAATGCAAATATTTCTCCTCCAGCTGCTCTTCAGTATCTTTGTTTATGTCTGCCTGCTTTTACCGGATTTAAATATTTCTCTGTATTTTAAACACATCCTCATTTGACTAACCAAATCATCCACATTGACAATGGATGCAGGCCTTCAGGTGGGATTAAGGCCTGCACTTAATTTATTTTCCAAAGTGTGAAACATTGTATACTTTTGTGGTGGAACCATTTTATTTTAATTTACTTCACCTGCACTCTGCTGCTCATTCAGTCATCTTTTAAGCCCCAACGTGAACAAATTCTCTTTGTCTCATGTTTTCTTTAGCAACCTAAACTTTGACATTATTATTTTTACGTGTTTGCTTTTCGATGTAACTTCGTGGCCTGTTTGTAGTCAGTCACTCTTTCACACCAATCAGCTGCGTCCGATAATTACCCTGCCTATGCAATGTTGACCCAAATGCCATACGATCTTTTTGGAACACATAAATAATGAAAACCAACAAAAAAACGTATAAATACCAAAACTCAAACTAAGAGCTGTACAGTACTGAGGTTGGGCGACATGAAGTTAAAGTGTCATCACGGTATTTCGTGGTACTGTCATGATAACGCTAAAACCGATGATAGGAACTATGTAGTACTTCGTTTTTAGGCAACTGTATATTTCTGACACAGCAATCATAGCCTCACAAGCACAGATGATGTTTTTTGAAAACCATTTAAATTGGTGATGCTCTTCTTTGGGACACCAGTCACATTAAAATGTGTGACAAAGCTGCACAACCCCCCCCCCCAAAAAAAAACATTTAGCCATGTTTTCCATAACCATATCGAACAAACTGTGGATAAAAGAGCAAAGTTAACCATCCTGACAATCCCGACATTTAAACATTATCGATTTGAATTTATCATTTCAGCACTAAATCAAAATCAGAATAAGAAACTTATCATGATAAATGATAACCGATACGATAAACACATTCTGGAAGATCCTACAGCTTAAAATAAGCAGTTTATTATATGCATTTGATTTAAAGATGAAGAAATATTGCCTTGCAAAATATTTACACCATGAAATATTTTTGATGCATTTCACGGCATGGACCGTCTTGTTTTTCAAAATTTAATATCTGAGTAAAAATCTGAAAAGTGTGGTGTGCAGTGCGTATGGAACAAACCTTCAGATTCCTCCTAATTAGCGAATTCTCTGAGTTATGACTTTGACATGTTCAGCCTTTCAGTGAAGGACCTCCAAGATTTACTGCACTAGTGAACAAATGGCACCACAGAACTGGGCAACAACTATCTCTAAATATTGAATACAAATACATACAAAGCTTAGATTAGAATAAAGCAACCAAACAAACAAAAAATACCTGTTTGTTTCCATCCACCTCAGGATTGTGTTGGTCTCTCCCATGAAATCTCAGCAGTTTGTGGAGTAATGTGTCAGGAACTCATTTGTGTGTCAGCTCTGTCCATTAAATGCTTTTTCACACTTTGACTGATTGAATATTTATATGAAAAGCCTGGAGCAGCTCGATGCAGGCAAATGATGAGTGAAGGGCTTTGATGGCCTTGATGACTCCGCATGCAAACGCAGATTTATTTACAATTTATCCACGAAAGGCAGTAAATACGCCGCATGAGTCATTCACCTCATTCTCCTGACAACGAAACGGAAACTAAAATAGTTTCTACGTTCGACTCTGGCAACGTTTTGCTCTTTTCATGGTATTCATTGTGTTCTGGAAAGCCTTTCGCTGAGTATAGCGGCTCTAAAAAGACATAACGTGTCGGCTTTTCCTTTGTAAGGAGAGATTGTAAATGATTCATGTTGCTGAGAGTGTGAGCCGAATTGAAATTCGCTCATTTTTGTTCTTTTGCTGCTTTTGAATTCAAACCATCAGCCGCAGCCTCCTCACCTGCTGATGCGATCAAGGCAGGGAGGAGAGGAAACTCCTCGGCTGTGATTTGCCACTCGGCTCCTCCAGATTGATTGACTTCCACCTCAAGTCGATTCGAAATCCTCCACAGAGCGACGCGTTCGATGCAGTCCGTCCATCCTGACGTCGCTCTCTCCCAATGTAGAACGTGCGACTCTCAAACTCGAGGAAGAATACCTGAAATGTCCCGGTTTTAGTGCAAAACGAGACATGAAATAATTTCCCCTTGATTCGATTTGCGTTAATGAATCACGCAGTGGACGCAGCAATAAGGGGAGCCGTGTTTGATCCTATTGATCAGTTTGACTGAATATTAACAATATCATTCCCTCTTCTTTCGTCCCCCTTCAGGATCCCAGAACGAAGCATAAGTTCAAGATCCACACCTATGGGAGCCCCACCTTCTGCGATCACTGCGGCTCTCTGCTCTACGGTCTCATCCACCAGGGCATGAAGTGTGACTGTGAGTAAAGACTAAATACACTCGAAAAGCTCTGAAAGGAAAGGACGTCTGGTTACACCGTGCAGTTTTAAATATACAAGGTTTATTATTTTTAAAATCATTCTTGATGTTTTGCAGAAATTAGCTCTACATGTGTCCTCAATTGAGATTTATATTTGTAGGCAGTCAGAGCCATTCACAGATTCTGGTAGGAAGTTTGATGTTTTAACTATAATCTGACATGAAGAACTTGTGGTATAAAAAGCTTTACACTTATTTTTTGCTTAGACTATTTGACTGTCCATTTTAATGTCATGAAACAGATTCGGTTTGTGAAATGTCAGAACTGTTGTAACAGCGTTGCCAATCAATTAATTACTGGAAATCGATTGACTGATGATTCCAGTTTAAGACATAATGAAACATAACTTCTTAGTCTTCCATGTTACTTTTTAACACACCTGAAAAAGTAAGAAAAATATCTCTTTGTCAGCAGATTTTCTTTTTTTTTTTTTTTAGTTCTAATGTGCAATTTAAGTGCTTTTACTTTCACAGTTGACTTGAGATATCTTATAAAAAGACACACAACTATTTTGTTTTTCTTCAAGGACATTCCAGCACAATATTGAGAAGCTTGTGGAAGGATATCCAAAAACGCCCAACTCTTGCTGTTCAGCTGCACTAAATATGTGCAACCTTAAAGAAAGTAATATGTATACATATTTGTACTTAGCAAAAGGAAGTAATTTTGATAACCACATCTAACCTAAAACAGAAAACACTGAGTCTGAGTTGATGTCAGAAAAAAGTTATGATTCATCTTTCTATAGACAGCATAAAAGAGTAAACATTTTGTTTCCACTGTATCGTCATACAGTTTTTTTACGCCTTCCTAAAGCCATTGTGAAGGAGCTGATAGTCGCAGGAATGCATTGATTCGCGTCGCATAAACATTTACACTCTTAGACCAGTAAGCACGTTTTGGGAGCAGCATTCCTCCTAAACGTTGTTGCTGAGGCTGAATGGCCGGGTTCATTGCATCCCAACATGATGAGACTCGTGAAGTCAGCAAGTTCCAGAACAATCTGCTGCTATTTAGGACAATCAGAACCAACACTGTTACAAGCGAGGAGACTTTTAAACCTGAACAGGTTTCTTCTCTGAAAACGACAAGGGACAGGCCGGTCTCACTTAAAATTGGGGGTATTGGGCTTGTAATACCAAACTCGGAAATCAGACATTACGCACTAACACAGATCAACAGAATAATTGCAGAAACAGAGATCGACTTCCAAATAGGGCTAAAAAAAGTCAATCCTCTGAGATAAAACAATGATCCGCTAACTGAATCACAACTCTCCCAGTAGAGTAAGTTGTGAACTCATGCAGCAGCATTATTAGTTGAGTGTATTGTTGCCTAGATACTAAACCTGGCAGCAAAACGAAAGGCTGCAGAAATCCCCTTGTCTTGGCTTGCTTTGAGTGTTTCACACAGAAGTTGTGACTCCTATCAGTGGGCTTTTCAGCTCCTACTTGAGGCTGGCTAGGTGTTTTGAAATTTGCAACAGGACATCCAGACAGAGACCAAAATCACTAAATATTGTCCCATTCCTTTGCAAAGGAAAAAAGTTGGCACATTAAAGCGAAAGTATGTAACTTTTATAAACATTATATTTCTTAAAACTGTCACAATCTCTAAGAGACATACAATCTGTGGAAAAAAATGGATCTCCTCTGGCTCCTCTTTGTGGTCAGAAACAACCAATCAGAGCCAGGAGGAGGGTCTTAGTGTTGTCAATCAGGCTCGTGCTTTTTTTCAAAACTTTTTCTTAGGTTTGCATGTGTAAGGACACAATATAAATGCTTCTCAAATGTATTTATTTGCTTCAGTATGCCTCCCCAGTATATCAGTAGACCATTTGTCTTAAATTGTGCTGCAGTGTTTTCAATCAGCCATTCATCATTAGACAGGAAGACAAAATAGGAGATAAAATATCCTACTGGAGATTGTTGAAGCTGTTTTTCATGGTTTTTATCCCATTGACCGAGTGACACGGCGATGTAATCACTCTCAATCCCCGACGAGGAGGAAGGAGGGGTAGGGAGGGGCGTCGGCTCAGCTGCCCGACCGACAGGATGTGCACGCAACCATCACAGCAACGACTTTGGGTCGTAACCTTGTTACCTCGCGCTGCTCACCGAGCTTCCCCAAGAACAATCCTTCTCCGAACACGAAACGAGATTGAAACACGTCAGCAAAAACAGGCGTAGAAATGGCTGAAGTAAACCTGGAAGTTTTTTTTTTCCCCCCTCCACACATCGCTGAAACATAAAACAAAATGAAAAGACACACAGGTGAACAGATTGCTTTTTGTAAATTGCTGTTTTGTCCCATTTTTGTTGCGAAGCCAGTTTTATTGCCGTACCTTTTCATGAAAACGCCACAGCGGTGTCGGCTCAGTCTGCTGCATAAACCCTGATCCCTCGTCTCCTCTGTGTTGCCCCTGCAGCCTGCGACATGAACGTCCACAAGCAGTGCGTCATGAACGTGCCCAGCCTCTGCGGAACGGATCACACCGAAAGACGAGGCCGCCTTTTCCTGAAATGTGTGATCAGCGGGGATAAGCTGGAGGTCAAAGGTAAGGCCTTCAACCCCCCCTCTTTTTCAGTAACAAACAGCCATTTTGTGGCCTGTTTGTCTTTTCAAGCTACCACAGTTTGCTTCGTGTTGCACTTGTAAAGGTTAAGCCTTCTGATTTAAGTTACTTTCATCAAAGTTATAATGAAACCCTCCTCTCTGAGCAATCTTTACCTATATATTTTAGGATCGAAGGCAATATCTCACCATGTGGGTTAGAACCAGGTTTGAAACAAAGAAAAAAAATACTGAGCTGACATTTTAAGCCATCTTCAGCATCAGATTATCGACTATCATGATTAGCATGGCTAGCAGTGAATAAATGAACGACTAACATATGTTTTGTTCAAAATACAGATTCCTTTCAGGTACCTTCCTTCCTTGATTTTGTGCTTCCTCTTAAACACTTGAAATGGAAAATGGCTAAGTTTGGGTCTTAGTCCCCCAATAACTTCCACACAGAAGAGTGTGGCCTAGTGTGTGCTCTGATTGGATGGATCACATTTTTAGTTTCCAACCGGACAGGGTCAGTCAGGCCAAAACATTGGTTAATCTTTCTTTTTTTTCTTAAATTTTATATTTTATATATATAATGATGATTTTGATGATCCACTTTAACAAAAACGTTTATGTAAATATGTCACATTTATGTTGAGAAACACATTAGATGTTGCCCATTCTAAAGTTCGTCTTGACTGTCAACATTGCAACATTTTAAATTTTAAAGTGCCTTTTTGATTTCTTCTGAATACTTATCTGATACATATCTAATATTTCTGACATTAACAAAGTTTTTCTTGTTCACACTAGGAGGTAAATACCGAACTAAACCGACCCCAACAGATTTCTTGGTGCATCTCTTAGCTTCTGCTTTATAGTAATTACTCCAAAACCAGAATCTGCTCTCTTTTCTCATAAACTGCTTTGCAATCAAAAGGCATTTGACGGCTACTCTGCCTGAGCAAATCTGTGGCTGTCGCTGACATTTCAGTCTCTGATGCCTGTGTTTTTTAACAAAACAACTACAGAGCTTATTAAAAGACTTATTGAGACATTATTAATGGCATTTTTATGGAGTCAAATGATTATATAAGATTCTGGAGTCTTTTCAAATGTTGCTGCTGTTGTGTGTTAAACTACATTCATATCGTCTCCATGTTTGATTGCAGGAAAGATTTTAGGAACTATTTTTACGTCATCTAATCATATCTCAGATTAATTGGCGCAGGTGAAATACAGAAATCAAAAACAAGAATTGGAGCGGAGGAAATACGGAGCTCTTTTGCGACGGGACTCGCCAACCCATTCGTTAAGTTGCACATGTTTACTTCCTATTTTTCTTGTTTTTCTCATTCACAAGCAAAACCTTCACAGGAAGCGGAAGGTTTGAAGCCCGATTCTCCTGGAAGAAGCCATTTCGCTATTTATTTTAAGGGGCGGCTGCAGATCAGCCAGCTGTAATGATAGAGCATTAGCACATTTGCTTGGACAATAGGGACGGCATGGAGCTGACGGCAAGCACCCATTATCATTCAATTAACTGGCAGACAGGGGTCAGTGCGCTGCAGGGCCCTGGCACTGAACCTCACCGACTGATCGAATTATCAACAGAGGCAACAGAGAGAACGGAGTATGATCGTGGCTTACAGTGCATGTTAGGAAACGACTAATTGAGAGAGGAGGGGAAAAAAAAAACGACATTTGGTTTCTCGCCATGTATTTGTTTGCTGGTTTATTCTGCACAGTTCTTCAAAGGGAAGGTGACCTTTGACACTTACCTTGGCCAACATTTCAATGAATGAATGAGGCATCAATGTGCAACTGAATGTTTACCGTCATTTCAGGAACTCTGAAGAGCTAATCGTGTTTAAATTCGAGATGCACCGATCCGATATTTATGTCTGTATCGGTCCAAATATATAAAACAATCTAGATCGAGTATTGCTGACAATCTGTTTGGTCTAACTCATGGCTTATTATTTATTTTACATTATATTTAGAGTTTCTGTGCACTTTCTGAACCATTTGAAATTTCAAACTGTGACAGTTTATGTAAAAAATAAACTGCTGCAGTTTATTATTTAACTGTTTGAGGTAATCAAATTATTGTTTCTTTTCTATTTATTTCACATCTAATTTTACTGAGAGAACAAATTAAAGCTGTTTCTACTGTATTTAAGTGTGCTGTACTGCTGCCGCGTTGGCAAATAAGTTTGCAATTCAGTACTTTTATGTCTGTGAACATTTAAAGTCAAATCAGCTGTTTTTTTTGTTTTTTTATCGGCTCAGATATCTGTATCCATATAGCAGGATCGGTGCGATATGGATCGGTGCATTCCTATTTCAAGTTCCTAAATGTTGAGAAAATTGAGGCTACTGTAAGTTACTCTCTGTCCATTTTTTTATGTGACATAAAACCTGCATTATTCAACCAAATAAGAAACCTATTAAAACGTGGAAAGAGGAAAATAAAAAGGATATAATTACCTGGTTTGGTTAAGTTCTAGCTCCTTATGTGATACTTTGCTGAAACATCCTGAGTTAATTTCAGCATTCAGTTCTACATAGTCCACGTTTGTCTTTTTAAAATACAGACAGATAATAGCGATAAAAACAATAAGTCTTTACACGTGGCAGCGAAATGCTAAAAATAAACATGATTGTTGACAGCTCTGTAGATGTTTGACGTTGCGTCACACATGCGAACACTGTATCGGATCAAGTCAAACCTGTCTTGCCGCCTGCTGTTCTTGGACACATATTTGCCTTCCAAAGCCAAATAACGTGCAGATACCTTCTGCAAAAGCGTCCTGAAACCATTTCGACCCGGAGGGAGCTCGCTTGGCCTTACTTACAAAGCACCGGCTCACTGTCCGTTCACTCACATGCCCACAGGATCCCCCAGAAATACATTTCCCCGAGGGACTTTTTGTTGTTGGTGTTCGTTCCCCGAAGGGTCAAAGCTGCTTTGACACTCGGCAGGAATCTTCATAATGTTGTGCAGTTGCAAAATTAGCTGGAGATATAGAGAGCCATAAGAATCCAAATAGAGGCTTTAGTGTTTTGTGTTTATGTAGCCGCGTTCTGCCTGGACTAAGATGAGCAAAATGCTGTTTTTGTTGACAAATTCCACTTCCCTCCTTTAAACAGTCACATTCGATTGGTTTATTGAGCCACTCGCTAATATGATCCTTCTGTGTTTCTTGGCTCTTCTCTCCGAACAACATTCTTCTTTTTTTTTCTTTTTTAACTCTCTGCTTAGACAGCAATCTGCACAACCACTGCTGAAATCAGCTTTTTTTTTTTTAAAGCAGATTCAGTTATTTGTGTTTTAGGTCAGTTCGGTTAATAACCAACATTGGATAATGAGCACAGTAGTTTTTTAAGAGAATTTTTAAGACTTTCATCAAATTCTCACGTTGGTGTAGATGTAATGTAGTATTTGGTAGAATTGCTTTTTAAACTGACGCATTGTTCTCATCTTCCCACAAGTTTCTCAAAATAGTTTCCTTGAATTTTGTCTTCTTTTCTTTTGACAAAACTAACCTACTCAGGTTCTGATGTCGCCTTGCTTTCTAGCTCAGCCATCAAATTTTCACTTTGATTGCGATCAGGACTTGTAACGACTTGACAAAGTCAAAACATTGATGTTGTTGCCCTTAAGTGCTTTTCGCAACTAGTTTGATGGTATGTTCAGGCTCATGGACCAAAGACCAATTTGTGCCCAAATATTAACTTAATGGCTAATTTCTTGAGATTTTGCTTCCATATTTTCACATAATGCTCTTTGCTTGTATCACAATCTGCTTTGTGAGGTCCACTTGCCCCTTCTGCAGAGAAACACCCACATAGCATTAATTCAGTGTGGGTGTTTGACAGTTTGGACGGTTTTCTCAGGCTTTGAAGGTTATTTCTTTTTACTTCATATGTAGCATTGCAGTGTTTATGGGTGGTCTGAATTTCAATTTAAACTTAATCAAAATGCAGGAAAATGAGCATCTTTTTCTTGTAGTCCATTTGAAAACTCCAGTCTGGCTTTTTCTTCTTGAAATTGAAATAATAGCTTCTTCCTTAGTAAGTGGCCTTTTAGTCCGTAGGGTACAAAACTTGTTCCCCATGATAAACTAGCTTTATTATTGGCTTGTGCTAGCATCTTCACAAGGCTTGTAGTGCTTGGTTCATGGCTCTTATGAGCATTTCTTACAAAACCCAAAGGCAGCAGGCAAGGCAATGGTGAACTTGTTGATAAGAAATGTAGTGCAGTCCTGCATTGAGCTTGGATGCAGTCAGGAGCTGCCAGTTCCTCAATGAACATGAATGAGGAATAAAATGTTTTTCAAAACTTCACTAACAGATAAGTATGCCTCCTTTATCTGTAGCCTTAAACATCTTGCCACCCCCACTATCTGTTCCAGTACCGCCCTGGACAACCGCCCAGATCAAAACACACCAATCTGATGGTAATTTGGCAGGTTTCTTTTCTATTTGTTTAAAGGCAAATCTCATAAATCTTCCGTTACTGCGGCATTCACCAAATAGAAATTGTTTGTGTACCTTTATGTAATGACTTAAAAGGTCTTAGTCTAAACAAAGCTGTGTGTCTTTAACCTTATGCACATTTTCAAGCACAGACCACTGTGTATACTCCATTTCCAAAACTTCCATGCTTATTTCACACCTGCGTGTGCGTGACCATAGAAGTGTGAAAGCATGTGTGCACACATTCAAACACACCTGCGTCGTGTTTGCTTTGTGCAAAACCGACTGATTACTGAGGATCTGCGGCGAGTCGTATTCCTGATGTGAGCTCATGCACGCTGTCCTGTTCATGTTCATTGGTCTTGTGTCTGTGGGTAGGTAGGTGTTTGTGTGTAGAACTGCTGTCCCAGCCTGCGGCCCACTCAGGCCAGATTGCATTTCAGATTTCATTAGCTGCTGTGGATGTCTTGCAGACAGGCCTGCCAACAGAATTGTGTTACATGAAGATGCAGAGTGGCAAGAAAGTGTAGCGGATGACAGGGAGAGAGGAACCTTTACATCATGGACAGTTTTTACAACACAAGTGTAATCCATTTGTTAGGATGTACCTGCCCTAGTCCGTATAAACAGGGAGTCCGTGCACCCTTAGAAAGTCTCAAATTCATGTGTCTGACAGTAAAGCCTTAAAATTTCTTAAATGCAGTTTAAAAATTCAAGCCGGCCTTACATACGTTAAACACAGGTCTAGGGCTGTTGTAAAAGAAGATTTTAGTAATTGAGCACGCTATGCTCGATTACTAAATCGAGCATAGACTATTTTTACGATTATCCAAGGAATTGAATCTCTCTGTCTTTCTCTCTGCCTCTCTGCGCCATTCCTACCATCCGCTCCAAAACAGTGACGACACGATTCCGACGCCACAAAAGCTGTCGTACTCCAACCATCGCACCGCAAACGCCAACAATCCTTATTTCTCCCCCAAACCCTCACAAAACGGCGAACAATTCAACACCATGCTGCTAGCACTTCACAACAACTCATAGGCGGAAGTAAGAGCGCTGCCCTCCACAAGTAATCATCCGGCCGGAACACGGTGCGCTATGTACTAAAACATAAATTAACGAAACTTCGAGTCAGATCAGTTTTCCTTGAGGAATTTTAATAATCGAGGTACTCGAATCATTCGAGGAATCGTTTCAGCCCTACACAGGTCTTAAAGTTTGTCGTAGCAGAACCATTACATTTTTTTCTCAGGACTTTTCTGTCAGGCTAACGTTTGAGTCAACTGCACACATCTTTAATCATTCTGTGACTCGAGGCGGTCGAGGCTAACGCTAATCAGCTACACCTTTAGTAGCTAGCTAGCTTTTTTTTTTTTTTTTTTACATCCATCCATCACTAAGTTCAGATTTATGGCCAGTTGATCATCTTTTGTACATTTCTGTTTGAGTCATAAATTGAATCCATAATGGTCTTAGTAAAGTTTTGAATTTGAGTTGGTGAAACCTGAAGAATCCCTGATATAGTTGTCAAAACTCCTGGGGTTGAAAAGGCTCATAATGGACAATAAAAATTGGCAGAACGATTTAGTGGGTATCTACTAAACAACACGACCGATTTTACAGCATAAAAGTGACACAGTGTCTTGCAAACAGTCTTCAAACCTCTTGAAGTTTTCACTTGTCACACTGCATCCACAAACCTCATTGTAACTCGTTGGACTTTTATGATTGCCTGACATGTCGCAGAGCATAATTTATTTTTTTATCCCAAAAATCTGAGAAGTGTGCCATGCATTTCTATTTACTCCTCTACTCTAATACCCCTAAAGAAAATAAAATCCCTGGGTTTAAGTAGCAGAAAACAGGGAAACATTTCACTCAAAACCAAATCCCCTCTCATTAAATTAAAAGATTAATAGTTCAGCTGAGCCAAAAAAACTCTTTCAAATACCAATGAAAATGTAATTTGGCTTCAAATAGCAGTTTGTATCTTGTTTGACTGAAATTGGTTCAAATGAGTTAACAGAAAAATAAATCCTGAAAATGGTTTCTTTTTGATTAAGGTGGTTAGTGGCTAATGTTATTTTATGTACAAAGTCGTATTTCTGAAATAATTTTATTGAAACAAATTTGGTCAAGCAATTACTTCAAAAACTATTCCTCCTGTTTTAAATTATTTTTGCTCGAGTTTCCCCAGAATCCGTATTTTGTATGAGCATTTTCCTGACTTGAAGACAGATATGAAATGTGGGGATTTTTGACTCCGTGAAACAAAACGAAGAGGACGTGAAACCAGAAAACACACATTCAGTAGTCGCCTCCAAGTCATCAGCTGGCCAGAGCCAAAATGTCTAGCAGGAAGTGACATGGATGCCAGGGGAAGCAGCTGGTCCTTAAACCCCATACATGAACTCCAGGCCAGACAATCAGACTTTTTGGCTGCAGACACACAAATAGCTAAATTAAATAATGACTCACACAGAAAAGAAAGAGAGAAATGAGTCTACAGAATCCAAAAAAGACATAAGTTGTAAGAGTCTGTTATTGTTTGGGGTGGAGAGAAATGGAATTGGGGAGGAACTCAGCAAGACAAAATGTTTTGTTTTTTTGCTAGAGGATAGACATGACTAAGCTTTTTTCCCCGCTGTTTATATTGTATTGCTACACAGATCTCTCCTCTGTTTGGTGGAGCTGAGAAAGCCACCCTCGTATTTGTTTCAGCAACACTATTGTTCATTTATTCACAGCCAATATCCCAGGGAGGGATATTCACTTGGATGAGGGCATTTTCCCCCTTAGTTTCTCATTTATTCTTCACACTGGGGGGATATATGAGGAGATGCACAGAAACCTCGGGGAGCTGCTTGCTCCTTTTTGGGTTTTGTGAGAGAAACTGG
Source organism: Alfaro cultratus (assembly GCA_903066825.1). Lineage (NCBI taxonomy): Eukaryota > Metazoa > Chordata > Actinopteri > Cyprinodontiformes > Poeciliidae > Alfaro > Alfaro cultratus. The sequence goes on along the minus strand of CAEFZX010016718.1, from coordinate 39,265 downwards.
TAATAAATACATAAATACATTTTGCTCCCTTGTTGATTTGCACAGTTTTGCAGAGGGAAAAACCCTGAATTTATAAGCCACCTTATTTTAAATAATTTATCTAGTCCAGTGTATTAAGGACCCAGATGTTACAGTTGAAACCCATAGAAGTCTGCAGGCAGTTTTTTTTTTTCATTTGTGAGAGAGAGAGAGAGAGAGAGCAGTAGGCGTTACACAGCTCCGCATTGCACTTCAAAAACACAAAATCTTATTGTCGGTGTGGTTTTCAGTGCAAATATATTAGTACACTTAAAATAGGACAAAACTAACTTGCAAATAACTTTTCAGCAAGATAAAGGAGCTTGTTTTAAGTAAACAACTCCTTAATATTGGTGAAAAAAGTTACTGTCAGATTATTTCACTTATAACATGGGAAAAATGTTTTGTTATAAGTGAAATAATCTGCCAATGGAACTACCTCCTTTTCATCAGTATTAAAGAATTATTGACTTAAAATAAGGTCTTATTTCCTGGTGACATGTTAGTTTTGTCTTTTTCCAAGAGCACCAGACCAGAAAATAAATGGTTAGCATGTTAAGTAGAGCATGAAGATCCTTAAGGGAGATTGTGAGATTTCTTAATCATTGTGTCCCATTATGGACAGAGTTACATTGACTTGAGTAACTTTTTGGGGAAAAGATACTCATAGGAGTATTTTTACTACGTTGTAGTTTTTACTTTGACTTTTTATTATAAAGTATCGCTACTCTTACTTGAGTAAAATTTTGTTTTTGTTGACATTTCATAAGATTTACATTTAAAGAAATTGATTTGGAAAACGTTTTATTTTGCCTGATTTTGTAGTTATGTTATTCATATCAATTATTTTCATTTTGTTCTCTAAATTAAAATTTTATAGTTTGATTGATGTTTTGATCAGTTAATCAGTACTTGAGTATCTTAGTTTTCAGTCATACAAAAAAGTCTTTTTTTATATTCAGATGAACTTATTTCTTAATTCTTCTCAGATTCTAGGAAATACAATATCTAGTGTACATCAGTCCTTACAGCCAAATTGGTAAATCAGCTATAATACCGCAACCCTAATAAAATAAAAACTGAAATTTAGGTGTAGAGTTACCGTCTCTGTCCAAATATAATTTTTTTTCCTGATTGCATCAAAGCTCCTCGCCGGTGTTTGAGCGGAGTCGGCCCGTTTCCAAACGATGATCGCCGTCCAGCGCTCTGCTAACTCGGCAGCCTTGCTTCGCAGTAATTTCCATTTCTTTGTAGTGTCTGATTCAATTTGCACAGAATCCAACAGTCTCTTTGGCCAAGAGAAAAATTCACTTAGAAATTATTAGATTTTTCTCCAGTGAGTCAGAGTTACAATGACGCAGCTGATGGCACTTGAGATGGAACCGGAGCCAGAATCTTTCCAGCTCACAACTTTTTAGCTTCTGCAGTTAGCGCGTGTTTGGCTGCACGGCCGCGAATGTTTCAGCGAGTCGGTGGTGCGTTGCCGAGAAGATATTATTAATAGCACACAAGCAGTAAAAATGAGTCCAGTTCTTATTTACTGCATGCTTTTTATGCATTGCTACTCATCTACTTGCAGTCAGATGAAGGAAGGACGGTAGCTTCTTTTTCAATCCAACTCAATGTATCTTGTAGGTAAATGAGAGCTGATTTGACAGTTTTTTTTTTCTATGTGTGACAAAAATCTACACGTCTGGTAGAAGAAGTAGAATTACTAAACAGAACCATCCCTGGCTAAAATCTCTCTAGCCCTCCTGGTTGGATGTGTTGTGGTTGAACTTTGGTCACAATTCCAAAATTTATTTTTGACACAAAAAAAACGACACCAAACACTGAACTCAAAGTTCTAAATATTATTAAATTTTGGTTCTAATACCTCCAAGTTTCTTCTACTCATCAAAAGACGAGAACAGATTAAATTCTTCAGTGTCACCCCGACCCAATGGCTTCGTTCAGCAAAAACATTAAAGTCCAGAACTGAATCTGTGTGACGAGAATCGTGGTTGTTTCTCAAGTTCTGATAGATTTGGAAAATATTTGCCTCCTAACAGACCCGATGTTGAAATTGAATCGAAATGTGTTTTAAGAAGTTAATAGCACAAAGCCCTGCGCGTTTATGTGTCCCAGTTATTTCAGCATTGTTTAAAAGCCTGCCACAATAAATCAGTTAATCAATTAGTAACATGATGGGATGGAAATGAGCTTGATGATTGACATGTTTTAAGTTTTGTTTACAAAGACTTAATAATTCATTTCATTTAAGGTTCTGGTTGTGTGTGGTTTTTATTTACACTGTATTTATATAAAAAAAAAATTATCTTCCTCTTCCAGTGTTAAATGTTCTTTAAAAAATGTAAATTTATTACTCTTTGAGAGGGCAAACTTGCATTATTATGTGATTAACGCTTTATAACTTGAAAATGGCCTCAAAACAACAATATTATCCTTTATTGCAATAATTTTGTGACAATTTCACGTCCAACAAAATGTATCGTGGCAAGCCTAATTGTTCATTTTTCTCAGAGCAGATTGCTTTCTTTTTTCATTTAAACTTTACATGATGAATATCACTTTATATGTTGAAGATAGCTTGAAATAATTCACTACAATCTTTAAAAACCTGGTATTTTTCCACAGATGTGTCCACTTTTCAATTCTATTGTTTGCTGACATTTACGAGGCGTCGGCGTCTGAGAACAAGGCTTTTTTTGTCTCTGCATAAGCATTTCCACTGCATAAATAAAGCCTTTTACAAGTATACATCAGTCCGCAGGGACGATTTTATTATCGGAGCATGCTAGAACTTTCCCAAAAGCTTCAGAGATTTATTTTCACGCGTTTTAACTTTAAGAAGATGTGTCATTTGAGAAATGATGCGCAGTGGGACACAGTGGGCCAGACGTTGCATTTTTTCCCTCCCCTCTGTCACACTAACAGATAAACACACACACAGGCGACGTTCCTGTTCACAGTTTCCCCACGGAGTTCAGGGGAACAGCTGAACTTTGTTGCTGAGGGACTTCTGCTGCCAGACTCCCAGAAGTCGTGTTGTTGGTATTCCCACTGTGTTTTCCTGCCTCAGCTCCCTCCTCTCAGCTTTCGCCCTCCGCCTTCAACACATGAACCCACCTTTAAAAAGCGGCTTGAAAACGGCTTGAAGCCCGATGGATTGAAAAGAGCGTTTCTTCCATGCTCACAAACGCACTTTGATTAATCCCAGAAAGTCAAAGCACTGTGCCATCTGAGCTGAATGAGACAGTCTGGGATTCCCCCTACTGGTGACAAATGGAAACACAATAACCACCAATTGTGTTTCCAGTGAGCAAGTAAAGCCCAGATGTTGCAAGACAGTTAAAATATGGCAGATAATTATATATTCAGTCTGTTGAGCCATCAAAAAGTTTTCACTTCATTGTCTTTCACACAACTAAAAGTGATTTCAATGCAATTTCTCATGTGGTTTCTTTTGTATTGATTACTGGCCCTTAAATCTGAACTGTGTCCACAGCCAAAATATGCTTGGTTTAATTTTTCTGCCTCAGTTCCTCATAACAGCCATCTGAACAATGTCCTTTTTATTTCTAAATATCATACGGGGGCGGAGGCTTTTGCATATTTGTAGCTGGAATCTGAAGTATGCAAAAATGACTTACAATACGTACGGATTAAGAGCTACTGAAGATATCAGTTTACATGTGCCAAAGAAATCATTCAAACATGTTATGTGTAGAACAGAGTAAACACTGTCAGGAGAAAAGTCCTGTTGGAAATCAGGAAATGACTTCGTATCTAGCTGAAGCTCATTCTTGCTTAGCATATGTCACTACTCTGTTTATGGCAGCTTTAATCACTTTCATCTCTGAAGATGAGAAATTAAGTAAAAAAAAAAAAAAGAATTAAAGAGGAAACCCAAATCTGATGAGGATGTAGCCCAAAACAGCAGCAGTGAATGGAAGCAGCTGAGGATACCAGTTTGTCACGCCACTCACTCGCTGTTAGTCTGTTGGTTTTGGCCCAAAAACTAAGTCCAACAGAAAGTGACACATATTAGTTTATAAAACCCATTTGGCTCAGACACTCAGAAAAAAAGAAAGTTGCTGTTAATATTCTGCTGTTCAGTATAATATTCAGTATTGTTGTCATCATCCATATATGCCATGACCTCCAAAGGCGCTTCATTGTGTCTAAGCCGTGTGTTTTAATTTAATTTGAGAAAGTAGGCAACGACTCAATGGCTTTTACTTCTGACTATATTTTCAGTTTAGCTGCTTTTGGTTTACCAGCTCAAATGAAATAAAATGCAACTATCTGAGACGGGAGCCGCTAAACATTTGATTTCCAAGAGATCAGCCGATTCTTTTGTTTTTCTCTGAAGTACCTCGTGACGGGAGGTCACTGCACAGCCGTGGCCACAGCGAAACCTCTCTAAACTGGCAGCCGTCTGCTTTCTGGAAAGTGCGGAGGAATCGCTCGATATCTTCCTACACCTCGAGCCGCTCCTCTAAACCTCTTACATCAGCCGTGTAATCCAAACGCACTCTGCTGCAGCTTTCTCTAACGCTCCGCTAACTTCACATCTTGCTGTATTTGTTCAGCACTCACAAGGTCCAGAGGACAAAAGCACACTGCAGAAGGCCACATATTCTTCTTCTTTTTTCTTTTTCCAAAGAGCCATTTTATTCTATTACCACAACTGAACAGATTGAAGTAAAGCAAAACAAAACAAGCAAAAAAAACAAAACACCTTTATAATATTATTAGAAGCTATTAGATGGCATTGGTACTGATGTTTCTGATTAGCTTCTTTTTATTTGTCTGTCTTAATTCCAACATTAATTTATAGCATTCAGACTATTTTAAATGCTTCCTGTCTTTGACAGTCGTCACTATTTAGGCCTCCAGCGCTGCAAAAAACCACAAACTGTTATCAATAATTTTTGTCTAGTTTACTGCAAATATTACACTTAAAATAAGATAAAACTCTGACAAGCAACTTTTCAGCAATATATAGGCACATGTGTTAAGTCGATAATTGCTTCACACTCCAGTATGTAACCTATAAAGCAAATATTGTTTTTTTTTTTACATATTTGCTAAAACTGTTAATGTAATATGAGACAGACAGTGTGTGAAAAGATTAAGCTCCTCTACCCGCTCCCTGAGCTATTGTTGCCTTCTGAAGAAATGCAACATCCCCTACCAAAAACAACCAATCAGAGCCAGGAGGAGGGTCTTAGTGCTTTCAATCATGGTTGTGTGCGCTTTGCTATATGTGCTAATGGTGGAGGAACAAGATACCGTTACAGAAAAACTGTTTGTCCGCAGTCATCGGTGGCCATGTTAACTAGCCTTAGCATTCACAGCAGGCTTTGGCAAGAAGCTGCAGCGTAGCAGAGATCAGGGAACGGCGCACACACTGTCATGATTGACAGCTCTAAGACCCTCCTCCTGGCTCTGATTGGTTGTTACTGGGAGCACTTGGAGAAGATGGAAGAGTTGAATTTTTTTTGCATATTTTCCGTCTCATATCATTTTTTACAACCAAAGTTGCCATAGTTACATTGAAAAAGTAACTTTAATTGTATTACTGATTACTCCTTGAAAAAGCAACTTAGGTTACTGATTACTTGATTTGGAAAGTAAGCAATTTTTGCATTTTTGTCTGTTCTACTATTGTCTGAAAAACTCTGATTAGGACTTTAGCTCCTATATCTATTTAAACAGTTGCTTGTAAGTTAGTTTTGTCTTATTTCAAGTGTGCTAAGGTATTTGCACCAGGAACCAGTTCAAATATACTTAGTATGTTATATAATACCAAGTATGTAATGTGGTACAATTTGGTGCCTTTATGCGAAGTCTCAGGGGCTCACGGTTCAACCAAGCAGCCATGCATTCATGTTGCTTCTGCAGGGAATTTCAGTCCAATGTGTGTCGATAAACACAGCGTGTGTGGGCGTGTGTGTGTGTGTATACATATACCTAACTGCATGCAGATGTCTGTGTGTGCTGTAGTGTAGTGCATGTCTGGCAGTGCTCCAAATCTCAGCACTAATGGAGCGCTAATGTCCCCAGTGTACCCTTGTTTACTTAATAACTACATATGGGAGGACAAGACGAGAGCCTTCGCCTACTTAAGCATGACACAGCTTGCATGTCTGACTCACTGTTCCCATAATGCCTCCCTGCATTTGGTCCCTTTATGTCTCAGAAGCAGGAATAATCCTCACAGGCTGCAGCTTGTTGTTTGATCCAGAATCTATCAGTTTAAATTTGCAGATGTTCACCTGTTGATTAAAATTCAGTTTCTTTGTTTTCCTGACATGGCCAACCTGTGGTCTCTAGCTAAATATTAAACAGGACGTCCGTGTGGATAAGAGAGGAAGTGCAAATATAATGAGCCCTTCTTTTTATCAGCATGCTTACTTATGATGAACTCGCTCAGATTACAGCCTTCTGATCATAAGTTTAAATACACTTAACATAAATGCTATGTTCATTCTAGACTTTGAAGGATTATTTTCTAGGATGGAATAATTATGCAACATATAATATCAAAACTGCACAAAATGCTGACTTGATCTCAGAAGATTGAAGTCAAAATGTATTCATTTATTTATTTTCTCTCCTTTTTTTTCCAGTGGATGACAAACAAAAATACATCTGACAAAATATTAGTGGTGTTGTAAATTTTGATATTTGTGTATCCACTGTATGCTGTCTCGTCTTCGTTTTAGCAGCCAGGTTAAACGCTACTCCTCATTCTTTGTCTCTTTCAGTTGTTGAAGGCAAAAACCTCATTCCCATGGATCCCAACGGCCTCTCCGATCCATACGTCAAACTCAAGCTCATACCGGATCCTAAAAACGAGACCAAGCAGAAGACCAAAAGAATATACTCCAACCTCAACCCCAAGTGGGACGAGACCATAGTTTTGTGAGCACCGTTTATTCACCGTCCTCTCTTTGTTCCGTCCTTCATGAAGCTACAAGACAGTGGCTGAAATTTCATTTCCTAAAGTAATCATGGAGTACAGAAGGAATCAGTTATCAGGAAGTTGTAGTTTGTACCCAGGGTTTCCCTCAGTGTATTATAAGCCTGGCGGGCCACCAGGCTTTACTTGTGCCCCATCGGGCTTAGCTTTGCTTATTTATTTAAGTTTTTTTTAAATGTTTGCATTTTTTAAGACTTTGTAGTTGGTGTTCAGATATTGATCTTCCAATAACAAGTGATATTTTCAAATTTCCTGTCAACTTTAAACATTTTTTAACTCAAAAACACGACGGGCCGCTGGATGAACGACTGCCGAGCGCCCCAACCATCGGGCTTAGCGAGTCTTCTGGGGGAAACCTTGGTACCCCTTTTTTTCTTTTTTGCTTCATAATGATTATGGTGTGCTTTTCAGCAAGCTGAAGCCTTCGGACAAAGACCGCAGGCTGTCTGTAGAAGTGTGGGACTGGGATCGGACCACCAGGAACGACTTCATGGGATCCCTTTCCTTTGGCGTGTCAGAGCTCATGAAGTCTCCTGTCTGCGGCTGGTAATGTTGGCATTCTTGATTATCACTTCTGTGTAAACCTACTCACCAAGAAAATACTCCAATATTTATTAAATAAAAAAATGTAATTATATTTGAAGAAAGTGACTTTTGCTCTACTTAACAGTTTAATTGTTCTATACAGACATTCTTCTAATATTACGTACTTATTCCTGTTATGTAGCCTTAGCTTACTGTTCTGTGTTACAACCCCAAACTTCGTTACATTTTATTGGGATTTCATGTCATATATTGGCACAAAGTAGAATGTAAACATAAGATCAATTTATCTGTTTTATTATTTACTTATTTACTCAATTTAAGATCATTGGAGGAGTAGCTGCTTACTTTTTAGAATATTTCAATTCTTTCCTTTGTGTTTCCTTCCTCTTTGTTCTGCTTCTTAAGGTTCAAGTTACTGTGTGAGGAGGAGGGCGAGTACTACAACGTCCCCATCTCAGTGGAGGACGATGGGAACGACGAATTGAGGAAGAAATTTGAGGTGAGGATCGCTCTAAACTAGTCACCCCTCTGTTTTCCTGTTGGTTTTTTATGTCACTTAGCGTGTTGATGTTTTTCCCGCTGATGTCTTTGTCCTTTGACATGTGAATTTTTTGCATATGTACAGCTCTGGAAAAAAAATTAAGAGACCACTGCACTGATTTCTGAACTCTTCCTGAGTTAAATCTTTAGTATTTTTGCTTGTAAATGAATATGAACTTGTTTTCTTTGCGTCTTTTTTGTTATTTTGATCGTTTTTCATTCTCTGCAAATAAATGCAAAAGTTTTGCTTGGAATTTTAGAGACATGTTGTCAGTAGTTCATAGAATAAAAAATAATGTTCATTTTACTCAAAGTTAGACCTATCAGAAGTAAAATCAGAGAACTGATCATTTTAAGTTTCTCTTAATTTTTTTCCAGAGCTCTATATACGTATCTAACATTAAAAATACATTTTTAATAGTAGAGCAGCCAGTGCCAAGCAGTTTATTCTGCTTCATCGAAATATTGACAAATTGAACTTAAATTGGGTTTCTTTTTTCGAAACAAAAAGTGTTTGTCACACTAAGTCAAAAGAGAAAAGTACTCAAAGGTTGTCCTCAAGTAAATGACTCCAGTAAGACCAAATAAAAACATTTGGTAAAGCAGATACTCCAGTGTATCTGATCAAAACATCAATCACTTAATATTTAAAAGTTACATCATCAGACGGACCACGATATAAAGTTGTGTGGAAATTTAGGTATTTTAATGATCGAAGTGAAAACAATTCAGATCAATTGCCTAATTACAAAATAATAAAGTCTGGGAAAAGAAACATTTTTCCGCATCAATTTCTTTCAACTTTAAACAAGTGAAGCTTTAACAAAAAGCTGCAGGTGTGTGTCTGGTGACATTTTGGTTAAAACATGTTTGTTCGTCATTCAGTGAAGTTACTCTCAGTGGCTACAAAATCCAGAAACTTTGCTCAGGTAAAAGTAGTGATACATAGTACAATTACTCAAGTAAAAGTAAAAAATACTCATAAAAGTACAGGTTTTTGTTTCTTCCAAAACGTGATTCAAGTAAATGTAACTGTAACTTTGATGGAAGACTCAGAACTGGACTGCATAAAAAGGCATTTAAACTTTCTTCTCCTGCCACCTGGATTAATATCCAGAGGGATTCAATATGGTCACCCCCTTAACTTTGGGGCGATTTAAAGGACAGAGACATCAGCTTACGTGTCTCATGTAACCTCTCCAATGCTGTGTGACGTCTGCAGAGTATTTTTCATGAAATGTGAAACGGTTCTTTATGTGTTTGTGTATTTCGTCTTGTCGTGTGTTTTATGCTGCTTTTTCGGCCAGGTCTCTCTTGGAAAAGAGGTTTTAATCTCAATGTGTTCCTGGTTAAATAAAAGATGCACACACACATGCACACACACACACACACACACACACACACACACACACACACACACACACACACACACACACACACACACACACACACATCTATGGTTGATCCAGTTGCCCTGAGCTCAGATTCATGTCCAGGACGGTTATCAGATTGTGACCAAGCTGGGGATGTTCTTACGCAGCTTATTGTCTCTTTTACACTCTTGTGTCCACAGCGGTCATTTTTGTTGGAAAATTAACTCTTTATTTTATGTCAGCACGTCCACCTTTTAGTATGTTTCTTCAGTGAAGACACCCAGCTGCCACATGAATTAGATCGCATTTTACTGCCAGGAAATCACGTTTCAAAGACAGTAGCTGCGTTTCCACTACTAATGTGCCCAAAACTCGGTCAGTATTCTCTAATGTCGAGAAAAAAAACACACTTTCGCAATCGCGGTGTTTCCATTAAATTTGAAACGCAATTAAAGTCACCTGTGAATAAGTTTGTTCACGCGATAAGTCACTAAAAAACACGGCGCCATCGTCTTCCTTCCACTTCCTGTCATCTCCTTTGTCCTTTTTCCTCCAGTAGTAACTTCCCGTTGTTGATCATGTGACTCGTGTGACGCCAAAACAAAGCGTTCCCATTGCAGTTTCGTGAAATACACTAATTTTCGATACAGCCGAAAAACTACCTCAACCTGGAGCAACCAAAATGTATTTTCGTAATTCCAATTTGGGCAATTTTATGGTCAATGGAAACGCAGCTAGTGACTGCAAAGGAGTTTGTGAAAGTTAAATAATGATAAATTTGTCAGTTTGCTCAGTTGGAGTTTTTCAGTGCAACAGCCTAACCTTTTGCAGATTTTTCATTAACTGTTGAAGAACTACTATTCACAGGTTTCTCCATTACTTTACATGTCTTTACTATAACTCCTCTCTTTTCTGTTTGAAAGGCCCAGATTCTTCTATTGACATTGTAATATTGCCCACCAAAAGTTTGAGTCTGATTTAATTAGTCAAAATGTCATAGTGCAAATCAACTGGTAAGTCTTTGCTTCCATAGTTGCATCTCTGCTGACATTTCTCTTAAATCACATTTTTAAGCAGTTTTCAAAGGAACCTCTGCTACTAAGTTTATATTTTTAATTAAGCTATGCTTACCTAAAAAATTATTTTATTAGAGTTGGCAGCGAGTTAGCCTTAGAAGTAGCATTTTATGACAAGAATATAATAGTAATAGTGAGGGGGTTTGGACACTACAGATTTTAAAGTGGCATGTTGTTAAATTATATGTTTTTGTTGTGAATTGTTTCATTGTCAGAGTTTAACTGTTCATTTCTTTTGTTCTACTGATTGTATGTTAGTAGATTTAATAAGGCAGGAGGTAGTTTTACAACTTGTTCACTAACTTTTATCTAATCCATGCCAGAAGTGATCATGCTACACTCTGATATTTGCAAACAGTATACATGAACATTGAATATTTCCACATAACCTCATGTTGAGTCACACTTTGTGTATTTCACTAGGATCATTTGAGATGAAATAACATTTTTGCTCTGCTTTGGTGTACAATTTTCTCATAAAAAAAGAAAAAAAAAACAATCTTAAATGTATTGGTTCACCTCCCCGTCCCCCAAAGTCAATACTCTGCAGAAGCACCTTTCACTGCTTGTGTTGATGAGTTGGCTTATTGAACTCTCCGTGTCGTGGGGAACTTCTCTGTCCTCCAGCTTCTCTTTCCTCCTCATAAACCCCTCTGTGGTTTCTCCGTTTTCCCCCCTCTTAGCTTCCTGCTCCCCCCCGTGTCCACGGTGAGACCTACAGAATACTGTACATCCTGTGTCACGTGTTCATGTTTAATGCAAGAGTTTCTCTCTTCCTTTCTTCACGTCTTGCCCTCCTCTCAGGACTGCCAAAATAACTGTAATCTGAAGGTAGCCCTCTCCCCTCTCCTCTCCAGCCCTCCCTCCATCTTTTATCTGCTCACATGGCCCTTTTTTTTTTTGTCTCATCTCGTTATGGTGACATGTTGCTTCATTTATTCCCTTCCCTTGTGCATTTGTATGTGGCCCCATGCTGCTGTGAATTCAGTTTTTCCGAAATTATGTGTCTTACATGCAAAATTTTGACATTTTATGAATGTAAAAAAACAAAAAAAAAAAACCTAGTTGAGTATTAAGTCCCTTTTGGTATTTTTTTAATTTTATTTTTGTTGGTGAGTCTTTGTGTTGTTTGTGAAATGACTGCCTGTTAGTCCTAACACTTCACTATTACAAGTTTGTTGTTCTGCATGTTTTCGTTTCCTGTCCGTCTTAAACTTCATGTCCTTCATGCTTACATCTTCTCCTGTATGAATGTATTTTACTGTTTCTCACCCCCAAAAAAGTCCTTAAAATTTCTTAAGCAATGTCCTTGTTGTACATTTAAGGATTACCTTATCGCCTTAGTTAAACTAGTATTTCAAATGTCAACATGTCTCTCAGTGAATATATGTCTAATATTAGTCTTGACATTAAATTCACAGCTGTCCTCAGTAAAAGTTTAGCTTAGAAAACAAATCAGTTAATAAAATGTGTGCAATGAAGGGAAATCGTGCAAGGAATAAGTATTGTACACATGAAGAAAAAGGATGTGTAAAAAAAAAAGAAGAAGTGTGAAACGCCAAGAAACCAGTTGAAATTTGTCGGTATGCACACTCACTGCGCAAAACTCCACTGCTGAAGGAAAACTTCTTTTTAAAGTTTGCTTCAGAAAATTTAGACAAGTCAGTAGCATCAGGGGAGACGAGGTCGGAGCTAAACTCTAGATACACTATGGAGGAAAATAGGTTCTGCACATCGCCCCTGAAATACCATACCAATAGTGAAATTTGGTATTTCCCATCAGGTGTGGCTGCTCTTCCAACATATGGTTCTGGTAGATGTCATGTGGACAGATAAATGGAGAAATGTACCCAGACTTTCTTGATAAGGCAAGATGTTAGACCCAAAGTAGAGCTGCTAGTCAATGTTCTGTCCTTATTGTGGCCCCTGTGACTTGTACATGACTGGTTTACTGTTGTACAACGCTACTTTTAAAGCAGTAGAGAGAAATACCGCATGTGACCACAAGATGTCGTCAGTGGACTGAAGGTCCTAAAGCAGAATGCATGGCTCTGTTTTTTCCTACATAAAATTTCAGTTTCACACCAACTCTCTTTTTGGTCTTTAAAAACTTTTGAGTTTTGATGTCATATAAAAAGTGTTTATTTATAACAAAAATCCATTTGAGACATGAAAGCACAGTGTTGAGATTGCTTCAGTTACTGCAGTAGAAACTCAAATTACCTGAAGCTACAGCAAATCTCTTGACTTCGTTGTTACTTTTAGTACTTATCACTTGTTAATTAACCTTTATTTGATACACATTGATCTGGGTGTTGGTCATTTTGCCTTTAAAGTAATTTTTCATGATTTGATCATTGTTCCATGTAGGGAAGCCAGGTTATCTGACTCCAACGAATGACATCCTTTAACAGGAGATTCCTCAGAGGAATTTAGGTTTGATTAGTGACGGTGTTCTCCTTTAAAAATATTAAAAATCAGAAATAGGCTCAGAAATACAGTCAGTGGAATTAGGGCACAATATAAAGTCCTCAGAAAATAACATAAAATTAAACCAGGCATGAAATGTAACCTTTTGTTTTTGTTTATTAACTCTTACAATGTACCAGAAATAACAAGATTCTTAAGCTCATATACAATAATGAAATACATAGGTATAAAATGACTTGTTGAAAGATATGAAATGAAAGTAGAATAGGTACTAAATGGCTGTACGAATACATGAAAAATAGAAAACCAGCTTCTAATAACTTACTGACACTCATTCTGTGGCATTTGTTTAACTTTACAATAATTACACCAGATGTGAAATGTGTTAAAGTATATATAAAAGTAAACAAGCGTTATAAAAGTAAGAATAACAGGCTCTGAAAGGACTAATATGACATTCTCTGTGTAATTTTGTAAACATGGCTTACATGATGTGATTTGTGCACATCATCAGCATGAAATAGATAGTTTATTATGATATGGTCTTGGTATTCCACCACATTTCTCACCTTATGTGCTAAATAATAAAGATTTACCTTCTCATCCTCCGTATTCTTATCCTCCAAGTCACAACGCTGCTTTTCTGCGCTAAACAAATTGACACTGTGCACTTCATGAACAGGCCAGCACTACAGCAGGACGGAAAACTCAGGTCAACAAATGTTTAACAAGACTATCACCAACCATACAACCAGCCCAACATTTGTTTAGTTTCTTAAAAAGATCATCCTTAGTCAGTAGTTTTGCCTTTTTTACGTAAAAGACACATTGCTCTTTCCCCTTAACTACCTGCTTTAGAATTTGGCTTGCCTTTTCTCACTAGTGTGCAATGTGAGTCAGTCCCTTGGGCTCCCTTCTCCCTGTGGTTTCAGGACCAAGCGGTTGTGGAAGACTCTGACCAGGTGCGTCTGACTGGAGGAAAGTAAGGCAGCTGAGCACCTGCCCTGGCCAGGCTTGTTTCTGTTTGTCTAAACACTCACAGGTTTGCTGTGATGTGGTGCGGTTGCTCTGCTTTGTGTTTTTCTGCTGCCACAGGCAAACCACAGCGGCCATTAATAACCAGACTAAAACCTTTATGTGTCAGCACGACTGACTTTGGTACAGTTAAAAAGAGGTGACATTTGTTTAATAAGGTCTTGTGTTTTGGCCTTGCTGGATGATGTAACGCTCTTTTTTTCCCCAATGCGTTCCTCTGTCTGTGAACATAGAATATAGAGACAAGCACAGCAGAATGAATTTTATGTGAACGCTTTTCAAAGATGTCGCCGGAAACCTTGGCTACTTGAAACGCTTCACTTTCCTACAAATGCTAGAGATACAACCCGACTCTTAGATAGTCTGTCTTAAGTGTGGTGTATCATGTCGTCGGCTAACGCATGAATTTTCTCTGTGCACTGATTGGCTGATTATAAGATGGATTATGCTGAGTGTTGCTTTTGAGATGAAAGCAGAAAGGAACATGTCTTCTTTTGTATTTGCTCGTTGTCTGGAGTTCAAATCGGCGAATGAGTTAATGTTCTGGAGCATTTTGTCTCGTTAGGCGAGACAAAATGACTGAGCATGAAATGCACAGACAATCCGTTTCTGCTGGTCGATTTTTGAGGTTGCACTGGGCCTGCATTGTAGTCTGGCAACCACAGTGTGGCATCCTTTACTTCTTATTCAAACCTGACAGAGATGTTTCTCTTATTGTGGTGACAAACCACTCTTGCAATTTTAATGTATTGTGTTGAAAAAAATTTCATCTCTTTGCACTCTTCATCTTTGTGATTTAACTTTTTTATTGTAGTTTTAGAAACACACCTGTTTTTAATGAATAACACCTAATTTAAGTTTTACCGTGTAAATGCATATTTTAAAAACAAGAGCTCTTATGTTTGGCTTAGTGGAAGCTCTACATCAAACGTTTTGATCGGTTTGGTAGGACGTCTTAACTTTCAGGTGTCTAGATGATGGTTAGTTTTGATGAAACAGTTCTGGGACAGTACTTCATCTCCATTAGAGCGTCCGTCCTATGTGCAATCTACCAGCGATGGCAAACACAACCACAGCAGCTGACGCTCCATTTATCACGATTACTTACTGGCACTGTTTTGTCTGGATTGAATGCATCACTTATTCTCTTTAGGACGTTTCTTTTGGCCATTGTGGCCCAAACACCTTATCTGATCTGGCAAAGTAAAGCTTTCCTGCAGAAGGTTAGGTGAGCTTCAGGCTTTAGTCAGATTTAAGCTTATTTTAGCACAAGATTTTAAATGAATGGTTAACAATCCTTAATTTGTAGTTGAGTGAAAAGTGAACATAAGGTTGCATGAGGTTTAAGTTTAAGACTGATCAATTCATTTAGTGACATCTTAACTCTCTCAGAACCCTATAACTTGAAACACCATAATAATCTTGATAATCTCGGCTGTTTGGATGTTATCCTAAAGAATATTAATAACTTGTTTCATGTTTCTGGGAGGCAATCCGTCAACCAACCAACCAAATCTTATTTGGATAGTACTTTATAACGGCCACTACTTTGCCAAAAACACAACCTGGGTAGATGCATAGAAGTGTCACAGTGCTACTATTTGCTAAAAGCAGCTCTAAACAAATGCATTTTAAGTTTAGCTCTACACAAAATCAGATCATCGATGGTCCACAATTCAGAAAGTAATGATCATTCTAGATGCTTGGACCAGATATGGTCACCTCACTGTTTGGACCCGGGTACTTCTAGAAGATGTTGGTCAGCAGACCAAAGAGCTCTGACTGGGTAATGTGTTTGTAAGAGATCACATAGTGTCATTAAGAACATTAAACACAAATGTTAAAAGACTAAAATCCACTCTAATATGTCCTGGGAACCAGTGAAGGGAGTGATGTGACTGTGTCTCCTGGTGTTAGTCAACAGTCAGTTTAGTATGTTGTTGAAACAATTATTCTTTCCTAGAAGGGGAAGAACTGCTTAAAAGGTTTTGAGAATTTAGCACCATTATGATGTTCACTCCCAGGAAACACGTAGTGTTATGCATAAAAGATGTTTTAATGTATCTAAACTACAGGGTTTAGTCAAATAAAGTGATTCATGAAACTTAAAATTAACACAAAATATAATAAAGGGTCTTAAAAGTTGTTTTGTAATTATAGTAATAATAAAAAACTTTTACTCTACCATGATTCAGTCATGTCTAGTGCTGTTTGGTCTTCATTTATCTATTTATTGCATTATTTTTGATGTGCTGTGTCATTAGCTTTTTGCTTCACAAGCACATGCAGTGTACCATTTATTTTTTTAAACTGACCCAATAAAGGCTAAGCTATGTATTAAGATCAGTCATGAATTAATCATGCAGCACATCAGCTCCATAATACCAGTGGCATCAGTGAGTCATTTCATACCTTTCATTTTGAAATCTGCTGATCATCCAGTAGTTTGTGGTGGTAACTGAGTAGATAGGCACAGTTCTGGTCAAAAGTTTACATACATCATCAGTGACATCAATGAAATGTTAACAAGATGCTTCTAATGTACTTTTGTATCCAGGGTGGAATGATTATTCACTATACAACTTCAATTTTATTATGAATTTATTGTCTCAATAATAAATTATACATACTGATTCAAATATACACATGAAGTTTTGTCCTTTGGCAAGTTGGACCTCAGTCACACTCTTTTTGTAGCCAAGGGAGCCGTGACTGAGTGGAGTCACTCTTCTTGGAATCGAAAGACCTGATTTGAATTGGTTGGTTTTCAGGTATGGACCCAACTGAGTCGATATGTTTTCAAAAACGATGCGGTCAGGACTATCACAAGGCCGTTCTAGAGGCTTGGTGTTAGCCTGCCTATCCATTTCAAATCCAGTTTTATTGATTTGGGATCATCAGTCCCCTTGGAAAACCCTATTGTGTCCAGGTTTCCATCATCTACTTGTTGATTAGAAGTGGAAGGTTTATTCCACCCAACTTTGCACAATGTACCATCACTACTGGCAGTGAAATGCTGCCACCACCATGCCTGATACATATTTTATTATTATTATTATTATTATTATTATTATTATTATTATTATTATTATTATTATTACTTTTACTTTTGAATGCCTCATTTTTATCCCTCCAAACATTTTTGTTTCCACTATTGCCAAAATGCTCAATTTTGGTCTCATTGGATTAAAAAAATAATAAAAAATTTCCTGAAGGAATTTGCCTTGATCAAGTGGGTAGCAGCAAATTTCAGTCTAGTTTAAACATGCTGACATAAATCAGACATTTCTTTCTTGTTAGGCAGTTAAGGGTGATAATGTCAATGTTAAACACACAAAATCCTCCACATCAAGACCAATAAAACTGTCTTATAGCGTTACAGGAGTTTTCTGTTCATGGCAGGGCAGGCTTGTGCCTTTTTGGGTTCTTGGGTTGTTCCTCAACATCTGGACCAAATCTCTTTTCATCTGAGGGTTCAGGCCTGGTTTAGGTAGTTAAAACTTGGACACAATTGGTGGAAAAGGAGCTCAAACACAACTGGTTTTAGAAAGGATAGATCAGTCTATCATCAACCATTATGAGATGCATGAAGTTAAGCAGAATCCGTCAACAAATTGCAGTTCTATGTGGTCTAACCATGCTGCCCTGTAAAAATAAATGGTTTGGAAATCATTCAAAGCCCCAAATTATGGCATTATCCATTCGTGTGTATAACTTGTAGACCAGAACTGTGGTGTGAATGAAGGGACAGACACAGAGAAACCCAATATCAGATTTATTTTCATGACAACAAATGAAAATAAGTGATATTCTTGAAGTTTCGTTGTATCTATGACAGGAAGTGGCTCCTTCAAACCCTGTAGTTGTTACGTTTCTGAAAACGTTCAGTTGTCAGACACTTTGTGTTTTGTGTCCCGGGTGCAGGAAGCCAAGTTAGGCCCGGGAAAGAAGGTGATCTCAGAGACGGACGACGGCCGCCCCAGCAGCTACCCTTCCAACAGCCTGGACCAGGTCAAGCTAAGTGACTTTAGCTTTCTGGCGGTGCTGGGAAAAGGCAGCTTTGGAAAGGTGAGAAGTATGCCTCAACTCAAAAGTAATGGGGGAAAAAAAACAAACTTTGGACTTTCTAGTAACAGAAAGTTTGCCAATCATTCTATCCGCTTTTGCTTCTCCAAAGGTTATGCTAGCAGAGATGAAGACCACAGAAGAGCTTTATGCCATTAAGATCCTGAAGAAGGACGTGGTGATCCAGGATGACGATGTGGAGTGTACGATGGTGGAGAAGAGAGTCCTGGCCCAGCAGGACAAGCCGCCCTTCCTCACGCACCTCCACTCGTGCTTCCAGACTGTGGTACGTAAATCGCCCCTGGACGCGCATCCGAGCAATATGCCTCCACCCAGGTCAGGTCAAATTAATTTAGAACGGGGCTTTTAGCTACATAAATTAGTCGGAGGGGGAAAATAAGTTTTAGAGCGTATATGTGACAGGTTTAATTAAAAGAACCAGACAGTAAAAATAAACAAGCCCCAATTTGTAGGCTAAAGAATAGGAGCATTTGTATGCATATGCAAACTTCTACATCTGCACCTTTGTATCAAATCTTTGAACCTAACAAGTCTTTTTCCTTCATTTCAAAAAATAATAGCAGTGATGTTGAGGTAGCGTGTGATCGTCTGCGACCAGAATGTTCGGTTTTTGTGACCCATTGCCAAGAGAGGAAAATCGAATATTTTCGTGATGTGCGAGGATTCAATGAAGATGCGGTATAAATATGACTCAAGGCCCTTTCATTTCTGAGCCAAGCCAGGCGGAAAGTCCAGTTTGTTGTCGGCATGTCTCTGTTGCTTGTGTGGAACGGCTCCATTTGTTTTGTTTTATTTAGGGACCATCAAAAGTGTGGCGCACTGGGGTCAGGCTGAACTTGTCACAGGCAATAAGACACCAGCGGTTTAAAATAAAGAGAACATTTTCTGGCAGAAGGCTGCGTGGGGTGTTTTCTTCTTTCACAAAGCAGTTTGTTGTGTGCCGTTCGGGTCACCTTGTCGTAGCTGTGTGGAACATCTCACAGCTTTTCAAACCCGAACTGCATCTTTCTGCTTTGAACCTGATTAGTGCTGCTTTTAACGTGACACTTATTGTGTAGCTTCTAATTCATTTATCTCATCTTATGCCAACTCTTGTTTTGTCTTGTCTCACTGTAGGACCGGCTGTATTTCGTCATGGAGTATGTGAACGGTGGAGATCTCATGTACCATATCCAGCAAGTGGGCAAGTTCAAGGAACCCCAAGCAGTGTAAGATAAATCAGCTTTTCAGGAGATTCCAGACTATTTAAAACAGTTTGTCCTGCTGGTGGAAGCCTGCTGTTCATGTGTGGCAAATTCTGTAAATGTCTCTTATTTCAGATTCTATGCAGCAGAGATTGCAGTGGGACTGTTCTTCCTGCACCTTCAAGGAGTCATTTACAGGTCTGTGAAATATGTAAAATTCAATTAACAGTTTAAAAAATATATAAACTTATGACCTTCTTGGTCCTCTTTGGCCTCCACTGACAAAAATAGAATAAAAAAAGGTTTGAATCCAACAACAATGTGGTGAGACAAATACTAAACCCAGTTTCTCATGTAACTCAGGAGAAGCAGCACATGAAGAGCGAATTCTCATGTGGCAGTAAAACAAGTACACAATGCTGCATGTTTTCTTGTGTCTGATGGGGAAGCACATACAGTTTAACCTCTAGCTAAAAGCGCAGACACAATTTTTGGACATGTTAAAAAAAATTATCAGCTGAATGTTTGTCACAATTCTGAGACAGCATATTTAAGACATGGTGTGTGTTGAATAAAACACTAGAATTACTACTAAAATACCACACCAATGACAACATAAAGTATTTTTTCCTGCCATGCTATGTCATGCAGTCTCTCTGTCTGCACTAATGAAGATTCACTCAACTCAGGTTGCTGAATGCTTGAAGGGGTTCCAATAGGAGAGCTATCAGCTCTATATTTTTACTATTTTACCTTCTTACTTAGACGGTTGATAGAGCATTAAATATTCACCCTCAGTCATTCTGAATGGAAAACAAAACTGACCTTCATAATTCACTTCATACAGTAGCAGGTTCACATGTTGTTTTTTCTTACATAGAAAGATGAGAAACAGTGTCACATTATGTTGTCATTAATATTGTTTTCTCTTTTCGCAATATGCCTTTACCATAAACTGAATTTGCTTTTTGGAGACTTTGTCAGACATTATTGACAAATGTTGCTGCAGTTGGTCCAAAACACCAAAAATACAAATCATTATGTCAGAAAGATGCAACCTTTCTGTTCTGGCAAAAAAGAAAAGAAAAAGCACTCCCTGTACCCCTTTACATGATCCATTAATAATCCCTTCCAACCTCAGGGATCTGAAGTTGGACAACGTAATGCTGGACTCAGAGGGACACATTAAGATCGCCGACTTTGGCATGTGTAAGGAGAACATGGCAGAGGGCGTGTTCACACGAACCTTCTGCGGCACTCCGGACTACATCGCTCCAGAGGTGAGTCGGGCTCCGTGTCTGTGTGTGTGTGTGTGTGTGTGTGTGTGTGTGCACGTTTTGACGCATTAGGTCACGTCTGTCACTCCGTCTGAGTCTTGTCAGCCTCGTGCTCCAGATTAAGGCTACTGCCTTTGGACAGGGAGGCACATACACAAAATCATACACACCAGCATCCTGAAGTGACACAAGTGTTAGAGTCAAACAGACGAGTGAGTCGGCTGTCAAAGCCAAACTCGACTCCAGCCTGAAAGCCGGGGTCTCTTCATCGCTGCTGGGCTTCTTTTATTGGCCTGTAAGCATTTAAGTTTGTGACATTTTTATTTATCATAAGACAAATGTATTTACCTTAAAACCAGATGTTATTTGTGTTAATGTTTCTCTTTTTTTAACCAGAATACTAGCATTTTGATGTCTTGCTTTTGAATAAAATGGGCAAATTTGTGCAAAACTTTGGTGATATTCCGCTAATAAAAAAAACAAACTTGCTAGCTTTTCTTAAGCCTGGGTTTATTTTTAGCCTCTCATATATGCGAGGCTGGGTTATTGATTCTCTCTAAAACTTTCCCTGTCATATCGGGGGGTTATTTCCAGCTGCGATGCTCCTGCCCGGGCTGATACTAATGCACCGGCCGGGATAGCACAGCAGGCACTCAGAGCAGGCTGCCTCTCCAGAGTGCTCTTTTTATTTCCAATCCCACAAGGCCTGTAGATATCCATAATGACGCCAGCGTTTATAGCCACACAAAGTTCCAGATTGCACATAAGTATCTGTATGCATGCACAGAATACAGAGCAACCTGAAAAAAAGGCACGTATTTTCACTCAAAACTGGAAACATTCAGTCTGACTTCGGAAAATGAGTTGAACACAATCGAGGGTAAACTGCTGCTAGACAACTGATTCATGCAAAACGTTTTCTGACCCAGTTGACTTATATGTTAATAAGGGAACTTTGCTTTTCAAGTCAAGTTTATTTGTATAGCACATTTTCAGCAACAAGGCAGTTCAAAGTGCTTTACATCATAAAAAAAACACACAGTCACCAAATGTGAAAAAAGCAATAAACCTCACAATTTGTCCAAATTATCAATGAGTGCCTGTCTGCCAGCTGATTGGTTGTGGTGATAGTAAGTGGTGATTGGTGGAAGAGGATTTCAAAGAAGGAAAAGATGGATAAATGCGTCCAGTTCTACTTATGCTCCGAAGTGACTTATAATATGGAAAATACGGTAAGTACTTCACATGAGATCAATAATTCTTTTTTGTGAGGATTTTCATTGTTTCCTGGTTTCTTTTAGTTTTGTTTTATTTCTACAACTGTAAAGTAACTTTTGTAATTCAGGACATAAAAATGTCCTGTTACAAATGTGTTTGTTCCATTTCTTCGCCTGCTCCCACGACCCCAGCTGCGTTGGTGAGGAAGTGCGTTTCTGTGTTGCCGTGGCGCTGTCGATGTCGGCATACGAATGGCAGAACGCAGCGGTGTTCCTGCCGCGCGCAGACGCACTCGCGCACATTCAGGCAGAAGATTTTCACCGCACGTACACTGACCTATATAGCCATTCGCGTGAACTTCCACCTCAGTGACTCTGACACACAGAGGGAAGAGATGGGAAAGGAAGTGGGAGGAGGTAGCAACGCAGAAGAAGAAAACACGGTGTCGAGAAAAAGAGCTAACACTGACAGACGTAATCAAACAATGAAAGGAAGACTCAAAGGCAACAAGGGTTGAAATGAGCAATAGTTGCCTCCTGGTGGCTCGGTATGCTTTTCTTTTTTTTTTTCCTGAAGAGTGTTTGAGGATATGTCTCTGTCCTACATGAATCATTTTTCCTCTGCTCTAGTTGTTTCTCTCTGTGGCATCAGGAGGAATGAGTATCCACTTACTTGCTCACTAAGATGTGGGCTGAAACAACAATCTTGGTGCCAGAATGAGATGGCACAAATCTAGTCATAGTCTATCTGAATCTGGGAATACATAATGTCCTGATATGCAAGCATTAATGATTAAGCTGAAGATTCGAGGTCATTTCAAGCAGCCGTGGAGAAAATGGCTGGCGTCACCTTCTGTAGAGCCAGCAGTCCGTTATCTAACGGACTGAACTCTTTTTGTGTGCTCAAGAAGAATACGGTTCTTGTTTTGGTTTTATTGATGTCAACTCAAGCAGGGCGTCTGCGCATCTTTAATTTAAAGTCTTAAATTTACGTATATAAAATTAAGGCCTGAAATTCTCTAGGAAATATGTAAGATGGCTTTGAATACTTTAATCACAGGTCTTAAATTTTGTCGTGGGACTTTCTGTCAGGCAAAAGTTTGAGTCGCACGCAGATAACTTTATTACCTTCTGTGACTTGAGGCGGTTGAGGCTACGCTAACTAGCTGCTAACAAACTTTGCTAGCTAGCCAGCATTTCCCTGTTTCTCTCTTATTGCCAGTTGATTGAACAAAGTTCGTCTTTGCCACCTGCTCACTCCTGTTGCCGACCCATGCAGTACATATTCTGAACAAAAACTTGGCACCACATATAAAATGCTATTTTCTTTTGTACATTTGTGTCATGAGACAGGTTGTAATGTCATTCATAATGGTCTTAAAATGTCTTAAATTAGAGAAACCCTTTCAATGTACTCTTTGGCCTCTTCATTAGGCAAATAATTCCTTATTATTTACTAACTCAACAGCAAATGAGCCAGTCATGTGGCAGCAGGCACTAAAATGGGATGAAGATGTCGCGTTTTCTTGGCTTTTCTCCATCCGTCCCCTGGACAGGTTGTTGTTCCATTACAGAGACAAACAGGACACACAGCTGTCGACGCACTCACACGCCTGGACAACTAAAGTGACCCATTTATTAACTACCTTCAATGTTTTTTGGCTTTTTGAAGAAGCTGGGGAACCTGGAGAAAACTCATATGTTTAATTTAATTCAATTCAACAAATTTTTTTTTGATATTTTCATGTTCTCCCTCTGCATGTGTGGGTTCTCTCCGGGTACTCCGGCTTCCTCCCACAGTCCAAAAACATGACTGTCAGATTAATTGGTCTCTCCAAATTCTCCGTAGGTGTGAGTGTGTGTGTGCATGGTTGTTTGTCTCTGTGTTGCTCTGCGACAGACTGGCGACCTGTGCAGGGTTACACCGCCTCTCGCCCGGAACGCAGCTGGAGATGGACACCAGCACCTCCTGACCCCATTAGGGACAAGGGTGTAAAGAAAATGGATGGACGAATGGATGTATAAAAAAAAAACAACTTTATTTATCCCAACATGACATCCAAGTATCTTGAAAGAGTGGTTGTGGACAGTCATTCAGTCTTTTAACAAATCTAAAGAGATCTCTGATTGAAGACTCTTGCTGACTGATGGTCTCATGACTGTCATGATCTGCTAACAGCTTCGTTTTCAGGCAGAAACAGTAACATGTCCTCCACAACACCATCAGTTTTTGGCAAACATTGCTAATCCACCTCATTTGCTATTGCCACTGCTTCAAATCTCTGTTTGAGGACATGGTTTTAAAACCACCCAGAGAGAAAAATATGGTTTGAACTTCTTCCTTCTCTCTCTGATGTTGGTTTTGGGGTCGTAGTTCAAGTATTACTTGAGCTTTTGAAATGCTAATCATCTGCTCCCAGTCATAAGAACAATACCTTGTTGGAGGAATATCAAATGTAAACTCGGCTCTCGTTGAATTAGAAAATACCTCGATAAAAGTCGTGTTCTTTTCATGAGTCCCCCAGACTGCTCATTAATATAATCAGTGAAGGAAACCAGAAAACAGTTGCAAGTTCAGAGAAATCCTTTTAGAAGAAAGCCACTCAACTGTGTCCTGATGCACAGCCGTTTGCTTTATAATACACAGAGTTCCCCGAGGAACCCAACATTGAAACTGAGTCAAATACTCACGGAGCGCCCTCTACCACAGCTGGTGTTGTTGCATTCAAACACAAAATGTTTGTTTTTTCTTTTTAGCCTTCAGAAAGAAAAGCATTTCTTCCAGCCCGTGCTCCTCGTAAGCAAGGACTAAAGAAGCATAGGTTGCTTCTCGCGTGCATGCTTGTATGTTTGTGGTGAGGAGAGTGGCCTTGAATAGCTAGCAGTGTGATCCAGAACTGTCATGTAGCATTAAGCCTAATGGATGAGAGATGTCTCCGGCAAACCCACACACACATGAACGGACCTCTCTCCAGCAACACACCCAAACGCACGCCGTCGAAGCCACAAGCATAAACAAACACAAACATACATGTTAACAAAATCTGAACTTAAACACGCAAGAAATCTTAGATATATTCAGATCATTTCATTATTTAGTTTCGGCCCACTTTATCTTTGCAAAAAGTTTACACACGCACACACACCGAGTGAATCAGCTCTGCTGACCAAGAGCTTCCATGCAGTAACACGAATAGAACAGATTGCAGGACGAGAATGACGAGTGCAAGTCATGCACGACCGTTTCCGTCTTATCGGCCGCGGCAGGAGGAAATGCATCAGCCTCTACTGGACACCAGGGAGGAGAAACAGTTGCTTATTATCAGAGCCGAAAAATGAATATGCCGGTTCGGAGAACAAAAGCTGCAGTGGCCTGAAACTGTTTTCGTCCACTGAAGGTGTCGTGGCAAGGGCAGCGAGTCACAGTGGAGTCACATTAGCACAAAGCTTTGCAGGGTGGCCTCAAACTGATCTGGTGCCTTGTGCTGAACTCTGATTGTCCTCTGGGGTTTTTTTTGTTTTCTGTTTCTTTTTCACAACCCGCATTATATTTCTACGTCAACTCAGCTGCACTCTTTGACTCTTGAAACTTTTTGTAGTTTTCAACACGCTTCTCTCTGAAATATAAATTGCTTGTGAAGTGAGTGAAACGTCGAAACGTCGAAGTGAGCAAAAGGAATATTGAACGGAGTGACTGAGATTGTTTTCCCATGGTTTCTGCTTGTTCAAGTCAAGCTAATTTCCCTGTGGAAGTGCCAAATTAGTTTACTCATAGAAATAGTTAACTTAGAAACTGAGCTACCCTGTTGATTTGATCAAATCTGTTCACACCAGACTTTACTAACCATTTGTTTTATACATGTAGGCTGCATGATGGTGGAGCATTTTATCCATGGTTATTAAAGACTTGATGTCTTCCTTCTCCATAGTGCTATATTTGATTGCATCTCACTAATCAATTCAAAATATCATTAATATCGATACCAAGACTGTATCAATATTGGATTGATACTAGGGTAGTAAGATCGATATTTTAGTTTCAGACTCCCTCTTGAAATTTTATTGTATTTTTCCATTCTTATTTCTCAACTGATTTGCTGCACTTTTTATTTGTTGATGAAAAATGCTCACATATTTCTTCTGCTTTTCTACTGTTACTGTCATGCTGATATATTATCATAGTATTTTGTAGACATCTATGGACTTAGTCCAATTTTTTTTTCTTGATTTGGAGAAAATAATTCAAATTAAAAACCACAAGGTCAGAAGTTGGATGATACATCAAGCTTAAGTAAAACGTATCGGTATCGGGGATCCTGGTCCTGTATTTACTCTGTATCGCATCATACTAAAAAATCGCAGTATCGCTCACCTCTAATGGACTATTGGTGTCTCATCTAAATGCAGTGGAGATGTTGGTGAACATCCTCTTGCTCTTGTCTATTCAGTGAGTTATTTTTATAATACGTGCTAACATAATACAGCCACTGCCAGCTACGTGTCATTGTTTATTCCGTTTTTCACAAGAAAAGCACCCATTGTTGAAATTTGTCTACATTCCTGCGTTTTGACAGGTTTCTTCCCACCTCTGTCACTTTCCTTTAGCTGTTATTTCGTCTTAGCCGACCTGACATGAGGCTGCAGATATCCTCGCTCCGCTGGCCTGATGCGTCTAAATGCCTATAGTCTGTGTTGTACAGAATGTAGCTAGAGAGACTCTAAGGTCAAATTCCAGTGACACAGTGCACCAAATGTGCCGTGCCGCAGTGATACGCTATCCTGCATTAACCTACTTTGCTCTGGTGTTTTAAAACTTTCCGCTTAGCAGATCAGCAACGTTTAGAGCAGCTTGTCTCTCCGTATTAAACACGTGTCATGAGGTAAACAGGGCTAATTTCTTTGAACGTCTTTTGTTCCATTGGGTCTATTTTTGGACTGAGGTCCAGAGTGAGGCAGATTTCTGAGCTTCTCCGTTAGCCTTTCAGTTTGCAGGGCAGAGGGTTCACCCCTCTTCTGCACATGTTGAAACATGTCAGATCTCATGTGAAGGCAAGTCTTCAGAGCGTTCTGCTGAATTCGTTGTCAGCTGTCATGTCAGACAGAAGGTCGGTGGATTTCCTGTGGGAAGATAAATTCAAAGAAACAAGCTCAAGGATCTCGGAGGTTTCACGCTCACTGTGTGGTCTTTGACCCTCCGACTAATTAAAAACACAAAACGAGATAAGGGAGAGGCGCTTTTTCAAATACGTCCCATCTAAAGCTCTGAAGGCAGCCGAGGATTTAGGCTCAACAAAACATAAATAACAAAACTGGTTTTAGACATTAGCTTCCCACTGGTTTTCACCTTTCCTTGTACCAAGTCTTTGAAATTACAGTTTCATGTAATAAAAAAAGATGAAAATATTTTTCTTAGCTGGTAAGAAAACCTCCAGAGTGGAAGTTTTGGGAGGGATGTAAACACCTCCAAAAAAGTCTTTTTTTTTCTTTTTAAAGCTTTTGAAAACCTAAATCACACTCTCAGTCTTTCAGCCAAAAACATTTCGAGCTGCCGCACAGAAAAACGCGTATGTTCCAACGTATTCCCAAACCAGTTTTGTGAATAATTTTGCTTGCCGCTCGACTGAAGTCCAAGGAAAATGGGGAAATAAATAGTGCACGACTCCAGCCAATCTGTCCGATAGAAATCACAAGAAGAGATGAGCTCAGTGGGAATCCACTTTACCGGTTATTAATTATTTAACTTTCGTATTCCCCCTCCTGTCCCTCTGAAGTTTTTGAACCCCGTCCCGTTGGGCCTTCACAGCGCTGACATTTAGTCTGTCATAAATTTAGAGTATAGGAGTAAAGGAAGTTGAAATCCACAGCAATTTCAATCACTCAGAGGACTAATGTAAATAAAACATAAAGATGTAACAGTATAAAAAATATATACGTTTCCCATATGTGATTTAATTATTAATACCATTTTCTCAACTAAAACCACACAAACTCAACCCACTGTTGAACTCTTTTGTATTTCATTTAAATTTAATTTGGTTTTTAACATTTTTATTCATGCTCACAAAACGCTGGCAGCATTATTAGCTGTTGTCCTGTGGCCGTGGACCAGCGGCGACTGGGTGAGCCGCCCAGTTGGACGTGAGCCGCCCAGTTGGACGTGAGCAGCGCGTCGACCTCCGTCCAGCACCAGGCTGTCAGCTGAGAGGGGGAAGGACAGCCGTCCTTCACAGATGGCTGTCCTTCGCAATGAATTTCACAAATCAAATTCTGCCGTTGAGAATGAGCAGAGACGACATTAAATATTAACTTGTTTACGGCGCAGCCCAGGAATAACGGTGACAAAAAGAGATGCTTGAGACGATTCCGCATTCTTTTATTCGGTTTCCCTTCCCCCTCTGAAAGATCCTCCTGTTGCTCTCCGCTGTGTCACAGCTCATCACGCTCTTCGGCCAGAAGCCGCTATCACCTGTCTGAGTAAAAGCCAGGCTGCCTGCTTCAGATGGCGGCTCAGCGTACCAGTTACAGCTCCGTTCCAGGACATTTGCTTCAGCCAGACAGGATTAAGCTGCACTCGTCTTTGTGGTTTTTGAAGTTGTGACAGGATTTTAAACGGAGGATTGTGGAATTTGAACATTTGAGAGCTTACAAAAGGTAGTTTGTATGTTTTTTTTGATGAACATGCAATTCTTCTAAAACAAAATTCCCATTTCCAGCAGTCTGGGCTTTCTCCCCTTGACTTGGATTATCTCCAGTCATTTTCTTTTTCTTTTTTTTTTTTACCAAGCCAATCAGTGAACAGAAGGAGAAGTTGTGAACGATGGCGTTGATTTTCTGTGCTGCTTTAGAATTGTAGGCTGCCTGTAGTTTTAATAATAAAATCTGATGCGAGTAATTGCTGTCAGAAAGACAAAAACCCTGAAAAAAAGCCAGAACTACATCAGACAGTTCTTCTGGTTTTTCGCAATTCCGTGATCTCAGAGATTCACACAAAATCAACAGATTCCCACATTTTTAGAGCCAGTGCAGAATTGTTTGGGGATTTTTTTTTTTTTTGCAGACTTTCCACAAAAATGGTCAAAATATTTGGGTTGATTTGGGGTTTTGTGATGCTACTTTAGAAACCCAAAGTGGGAACTAGCATTCACAGGTGGCAGTATCTCTTTCTTCTACTGCTTTAACCTAACATGATGTCAAGTTGTTGACTGTGGTTGATGTGATGAGAAACAAAAACATTCACAAAATCCTGGAGGGACTCCATAGAAATGGCTTAGATCAAAACCTAATCATAAGAATGGTGCTGTCAAAGTCCGGCTCTAAATTCCTCTGAAAACAATGCATGTTCACAAACTTCACAACTATGCTTTGTGTTGGTTTACCATGTGAAATCACAACAAGGTGCATTAATGGTTGTTGTAACATGAACATATGTGAAAACGTAAATAGCAGGAGATATACTGACTCATGTCCACGATGGGAGGCACTGAGAAAAGATTTAACTTTATAGAAAACCACGAGAGAAATCAAGCCATTTGTGATGAAACAGAATCTTTGCGCTCTGATACTTCTACGTGTTCTCATATTAAAAATAACACGTTGGTACATGAGCATGTGGATCTGTCTGCCACGCGCCCAGCTGTCTCCCATCATCCCTCAGGAGAGCATCAGTGCCGGAGGAGCGTTTCCCCCACCTGCGTTTATTTGTGTGCCTGCTTTGTGTTACTGCAGGGAAAGGCAGTGGTTAGGTGTGACGCAGTGAAGGTTGTGATTCCCAGAGTAGATCTGCTTCCACACAACTCTCTTTCTATCCGCATGTATACGTCATGTCTGAGTTTATGGGTTTTTTTTTTCCATCTCTGCTGCCAGTTGTGGCTAAATGTTGTGCTATAAACGCTATAGGAGTTCCTCAGGGCAGGTTCGCGTGCAGCAGAGGTCATCGGTCCTGACTCTGAATAGGGCCTAAGGAGCTGTATGACGCTTGTATCGCAGTGGATTTTGTGTGTGTGTGCATTTGTTTGTGATACCTTGTGGGGACTATTTTCCTGACACAAGCTTCGGTCCCCACAAGGGGAACGCTTCATTGTAAGTCGATTTCTCCATGGTGGCACCGGTGTCGTCATGACAGTTAACGGGTTAAAAGGTTTGGGAGTTGTGCCATACTTCGTTTTCCTTTTTCAGAAGGTGGTTTGAACACTACTATGTGGGATTTTGGGCAATAATCTAAAGTTGTTTTGAACTTTTCCACAACTTAATCTCACATCTGGAAAAATAGGAAAACACCCTCTACAGCTCTCACAGACGTTACACACTGGCAGATTTTTCTCAAACTCTTTATGCCTGAGCAGCAAAAGTGTTGCTGAAATCCTAATTAGAAATATTTAAAACATCAGCTGCTTTCTATTGTCCGATCGCATAAAATCCTCATTAAAGATTGCACTGACGTTACGTAGGAATAGATTAAAAGAGTGTGAATATTTTTGGACAGCAAAGGTTGCATTCACTGTCCACATGTCGTGGATGCAGCCGCATTTTTATTTTTTTTCCCCAGTGTTTATTTTTACAATGTGTAAACAGTTGGGAAGTGCAAACACATTATGTGTGTCCTCAGAGTGTGGTGAAGGAAGTTCACCGGATGAGAGCAGTAACCTCGGCGAGTGTCAGAGCGACCCACAGGAGCTCTGTCTGTCAACACGGAGCATGTCTGCAGGGAGAGCAGCTTCCTGGGATCCAGGAGTGGTTTGTCCTCTGGTTATGCCGTCTTCAATCAAGCATCATATACAAAAACAAAGTCAAGCTGTGAAAAATGGTCAGCTGGCTAAAGAATTGAATAACTCCCACATGTGATCGACAGTGTTGATCCCTCTGACACGCCAGCACACGGCCGGAACTTTAATTTTGTTTTAAAATGTGTCGTCTTCAGCTGAAACTGCCGTTTAGTTTTTTCCTCTTCTAAAATTGAAAGCGGCGACTCTCTCCTGGTGTTTGCTAAAAGCCGTCCTCCCACACACCAACTGTTTCCTTTCTGTCAAAAATGTTCAGCTCTCTATTTCCAACTAAAATAAATACAGTAAATAAGTGGTATGACAGTGATATAAATCATAGGTGGTGAGGAATCATCCATCGTTTGTCGCTAGCGACTTCAGTGCAATCACACCTTTATTCTGTATGCCACCAGTTTTCACCATATTTACTAAGATAAAGGGACAGTGCGGCCATTTGCCACTTTTTAATCATCTAAACTGGATTTCAGTCCTCCTGTGTTCCTTTTACTGGTGTTTATATTTAATGTTTCAACTGGAAATTGTGTTAAAAAGTCAGATGCTCCTCCACGGATCAGTATCCTGAAGAAAATCTACGTTTCGCTCATACCAACGTTTTTTTTTCTAACACTTTGACCTTAAATAGGATCAGTTTGGGTATTTGTGTTTGTGACATACCAGAATAACGAGAGCAAATCCAAAGTTTTCACAAGCCGAGATTACTCCGCCTTTAAACTCTCTCTAGAAAGCCCAGAAGATGAAGCTGTCGCTATGGGAACCACGCCAACCTGTTAATGTGTTTTAATTTTGCTACAACAGGAAACATTTAGTCTGATCTAACATCAGTCAGAGAGAAAGACAATCATTTTAAATTGTGTTTTTAAAAACTGGTTAAATATTTTCATCTGTTTTATAGTTATCATAACTTCTAATGTTTCTCTAGGAATTTGGATATCCTCTCTAGTAAAATAAAATGTTGAAAATGTGTCATAGTGTGTTGTATTGTTACTTCATAATTGCCACAGTAAAACATAACTTTATTAAAGTTTACTGAAAATGCACTACTGTAAATTTACATGAGAAAATTCTCATAAAGGGTTTTTTGTTGCAGGAGATCCATCATAATTTTCTTATATTACATTTTGATGTACTTTCAGATCGCGGTAAAATGAATGGTTTAATTTGTAATCCAACTAAATAATAAATTTGATAGTTGCAGGTCTGAAGGTTTCTAAAGCAGCAAATGTCTGTTGCCTTTGATTATTCTTATGCTCAGAAAAATGTTTCCCATCGTCATAAAGCGTAAATAAAAACATTTAATAGCACAAAATGTGTATTTTTCAAAATTAACACTCCAGCATTTGTGATATTCTTTCAGTCACTAGCACTGACAGATTTTCTAATCTCTCAAGCCTAAAAGGATTAAAATCTCACTCTGAATATTAAGCAGCTCCGCTGGGATCCTGTCTGTTTGAATTAAAATGTTCGCAGGGGATTGTCACCGTCGTGAAAACCTGTATCCACACTCACGTTCTCGTCACTCAGAGGGAAAACGTGACGTTGCTCTGCTTGTTTGAGCTGTGCTAAGCTGAAATTTGACTTTTCTTTTTTCTCTCTCTCCTCGCCAGATCATTTCGTATCAGCCGTATGGACGCTCTGTAGACTGGTGGGCGTATGGAGTTCTGCTTTACGAAATGCTGGCAGGACAGGTGAGTGGTTCCCACCAGTAAACAAACTAAATATATATATATATATATATGTATTGCATATAATACGAGGCTCCAAGCTTCTTCTTCATGCATCCAATTCTGAAGCCCTTTTGCTGCAATTGAGTTTTTCCAAAATGTTTTGTTCTGCAATAAACCGCTACCATCTTTATCTTTTTTTTTATCAAGATATAATCACTTTCATTTATTCCATTAGAATTATATGTTCTATAATAACAACAACAAAATAGCACTTAACTGAGATGGAAAAAGAAACATACAAATGAAAGAATGAAAGATTTGGCATGGATTTATGAATATTTGTGGAAACAAAATGTTAGACAGACAGATAGATAGATTTTGTTACAGACTCAAAGTCTGAATTACATAAAAAAAGAAAATAATTTATACAATAAAAGAATAAAAAGTACATAAAAACCATATGTGATTTTTCTCCTGCTTCACATTGTTCTCCTTGGAGTTTAAAATATATTTAAAATAGTGAGGTTTGTGTATGTGAATACTTTTACTAATCACTATAACAAAAGCGCACAAGCACATTAAGAATCATTTTGGGTTTACAACAACAAAATGTTCAGATTTCTTTTCTGTGTTCTGCATACTAACTAGATTCAAATGGAACAAACCGTCATTTTTATTTTGTGATATTTGTCTAACGTAATATTTAGCTTTTTGCTCAGTTTAGTTCACACCAGCTTCCTTCCAAACACATTAACTTGCCTCTGTGTTTTAGTCTGTTATTAATAATCAAATGTAGAACTGACCTAAATCTGAGCAACCTTGACAATTTCATTCACACAAACAGTGACCTACAGTATATATATATATATATATATATATATATATATATATTAGATCTAAAATCATAACTCATGGCCTTAAAGCTTTTTAAGTTTTACAAACTAAACGTGAAAAATAACTCAACATCACTAATATATCTCCTGTTCTGTCAAAGCGGCGCTAAAGGAATATCCAGTAGACTGATGATATTAAAGGAAAAAAGCAGGAGGACATATATATTCATGCAGACAGTCTATCTCCAGTCGATGAGGGCCGCTGGTGTGGAAATGACGAATAATTCATTTTATGGACTGTCAGAGCAGCCATATTGTGGTAACTGATGATAACGAGCCAGCAAGCTGGGGGGAAGCTGGGTCATCCACTTCACTGACCTCACAAGGTCTTCCTGGGAAACACAATCAAATATTTCACATGCACCATTTCTGGCCGTTTTTCCTCTTTTGTTCAGATGAAAACGTGTCACCCTTTAAATCTCGCTTCATATGCATTTTTAGCAGAAACGGTCAATGCAGAGAGAATAAAGTATAAAAGCCTCGCTGCGTCTGCAGCCGTCGAAACAGAGGCGATCCGTGATCAGGCTTTGCCGATTGAACGTATTTGTAAACTTTGTGATGATGGATGAAACCCTGACATCCTTCCACCCACAGCCTCCGTTTGATGGGGAGGATGAAGACGAGCTGTTCCAGTCCATCATGGAGCACAACGTCTCCTACCCAAAGTCCATGTCCAAAGAAGCCGTCTCCATCTGCAAAGGGGTGAGCAGATAAGGCATTATTTACCTTATTTTGTTTTGTTTTTAATCTTGTAACTATGAAAACTGGATTATGTAAGCTTCCCCCCCATCTATCTTAAAATAAAATATGCATTTGAATTAGTTTTTTTTGTTTTTTTTACAGTCCTTTTGTTTTACGCTTATTTATTAAAGCCTTAAGTTCAAGGAATACTCAGACTTAATGATTTTTTTTTCTCTTTTTTTTTTCTTATGGTTGTATTTAAAAAATTTTCTTTGCAATAATAATAAAATTTGCATTCAGTTGTTTTGTTTTGTTTTTCCACTGCAACGTTTGGGCCAGTATGAACATTGGTAACCGTCGGTAACACTAACGTTGATATTCCGCTAATGTTTCTTTTTTTTAAAAAACAAACAAAACAATTTAGCAATTTTAGTGTTTTCATTAAACAACAAATGCAACTAAAATTACAGATGAAATAGCTTGTTTACATGCTAAATCATGGTGGTAGATTGTTTTTTAATTAATATGTTTCCATTTAGCAAATATGTGCAATTTTATGGTTAATGGTAATGATACAAATTTAAAAAGGAAATTGTTGTAACTCCAGTCGGGATGTTGCACAATTTCTTTTTTAACAATTTAATTATTTTACTGGTAGGTTCAAAACGTGAACTAGGATTTGATGGTGTGTTTTTTTGTTGTTGCTTTTTTTGTTTTTTGCATAATGATGCTCAAACTCCCAACCTCAAAATGTCAATAAGGTGGTGTGAGAAGGATGAGAAATGTCCTAAACAGATTTCTCACAGCATGATGTCAATATCAGCAGAAGGTGAGGATCAGGCTTTGACAGTTCTGCTTTTGGCCTGTTTTCTCCTGCAGAAATGAGACTATTGATAAACCAAACGACGTCAGAAATATTCTCAACCGATACAGAGAAAAAAAAGACGTGTGTTAGAAGAATGTAATATAAAAGGCGTAGTTTTGTTTGTTTCCTGAGGCCCTGCAAAGTTGGTGAACTGTGCACTAATGTGCTTCGTCTTACTGTCCCTTCCTCTCCACCGAATTATTTTTGTCCTCTTCTTTTCCTTCGGTTTGTGTTTTGCTGAGAAAAGCATCTGCGTCCTGCAGCCTGACACTCTGCTGCTTTAACATTCTTTATATTTTCATACTGTGGAAATTTACTTCCCTTATAAGAGCAAAAGTTTTCAAACAATTTCAGTCAAATGTCAATCAACATATGTGTTTCTTGAATTCCGGAGCAACGCTGTCATGAATTAACACACAATTCTAACCAGAATCTAAAGAAAAGAAGTTTGAAGATTATAAAACAAATGCTTGAGAAGACGAAGAGAGACGGAGGGATCATTTTCTCTGAGGAAGCAAAGTGATGTTGAAGATCTGCTGGAATCTTGGAAACATGTAAAACTCCTCTATTATTGGCACCGCTGATGTGTGAATGCCATCAAATAAATGAGCTTTTCTATTTTGGTGCAATAAAGACACTCTTTAAAATCCCAACCTTTAATTTGGGAACATTTACTTAGCTGTAAAACAAAGTGGAAACATATATTTTTTTGTGATTAGTGAGACAATTAGCACTACAGCTAACAACTCCATTAAAGTTAAAATAAAAGAAGCATTTTTCTAATTTAAGTGAGGATGAACCTTTGATCAGTAATCCATCACTTCCTGTTTCCCAGGGACATGTTATTACTTCAGGGCTTTTTGATATTTATATTTAGTTGTGTTTTGTTAGTTGTTCTTTTACTTTACCACATGTTTCCCTGTGTTTTTTTTTTTTCATAAAGCCTTTTTCTCCCTCAGTCACATTGTTGCCTATTTGCCTTTTCTTTTAATATTATAGAAAGACACAATGACGGGGAACATAACACTTCTACATCACCTTGCAGCACATTCAGCAGTGCAGCATACACACTTTCATCACCACACAAACAAGCCTGCCACTGGTTTCTTGTAGACTAGTCAGAGAAGGAAAAGCCCTGCAGCGCTCAGACGCCATGCGAATCACACTTATTGTACCACTGCTGCAGAAAGAACACAGCCGATACTTAAATACGGCTCCGATAATTCAATAACATCACTTAATGTCACTGTGTAGACACTGAAATTAAGATTATCGGTGCTTGACACAATGAACACTGTGAATTTCACACCTTTGGTCCCAATAGACGTGCACTATTCAGAACAGGAAGAAAGACGCTTGAAAGACATGAAAATTTCCCACATTATTTCTGATCAGGAGTTTACTCTCAAAGTTCATGTTCTGGTCAAACACTGATTACCAAATACAGTTATTTAAAAAGGATTGTAATAATAATAATAGTAAATAGTAATAAACACATGTTTTAAAAAGCTTTGCTCTTCTTAGCCCCCAGATAATGATCTCATCTTACTCTAATATTTTTGTATTACTTATTCTCACCTCATTGCCCATCCTGTCTGCTACTTTTAAAGCTCTCAGCAGGAACTGGATGGAGCTGCAAAGTTTCATCAGAGCTGGAGCATGTGTGACTAAATGATCAGCTAATTTGGTCCTGATGTGTTGAAGTCAGGTCGTTAACACCAGTGGGAAAAATCTGATTAAAATGTCCACACTTTATTTAGTTATTTATTTTAAATAGTCTGTGATGGTGATTGTACATCACACTTTGATATGAGGCTTCCAGACCAATCAGTGAGTCGCTCAGCTTCAAGAGTTTCTCAAAGTGTGAGGCGCTTCATCCTGATGGTGGGTTTGGCAGCAGGGTTACGTCTTTCACTAACTGGCAGCCTGTGGGCAAACCTAAACCCACAAGGTAGAATTTGTTGAGGATTATTCATAGCAAATGGCAAAGAAACCACACACATTTCTAGCACAATTTAGCAATTGTGCTAAATTGCTAGTTATGTATTGCTAGTTATACATAACTACTATTAGTTATGTATAACTAATAATAGTTATACATAAGAAAACCACATAACCAAATAATTTGATAATTTGATATTTGATGAGTTTTCTTAGCAGAAATTGTATTGTCTGTTTTTCTGGTCCATTAATCGTAGTCCGTAACCTTTTCTGTAGGGTTGAGGTTGTAGCCATTTCAGAGGCTTGATGAGTAACCCCAGCTCAGCAGCCTGGTTAATGGTTAAACTCAACACAGTAAAACATCTCACTGATAACCCTTTGATAGTCCTGAAACCAAAGGGCTTTGCATCAATATTTCCTCCATTCATTCCCGTCCCTTATCTGTTTCATCTGAACAAAGTGTTGCTGCGGTAAATTAATGTATACTTTAGATTTATTAATCATATATGTCTTATTTTAAGCCCATGTTGCTTTGTCACATTGTGAAACTTTGGATATCTCTTCCCGCTAAATGTGCTTTCTTTTGAAAGTTATCAAAAGACTAGAATATTGTTTCTACTTTGATTAGGTGAAGCCTTATCAATATCAGTGTTGCACAGCTTTCCATGTTCTGGGTTGGCGTACGAGTCTGGTTTTACTTTCTAGACTGGGTGCAAATTGTCTCGCCATGTCGTTGTCGGGGTGAACTGAAGAGACGGCGGTTCTCTAAAGGCAGAGCAGGGCAGAGGGAAAACGAGGGGAAAGCCATTATGTCACACATTGCAGGCCCATCTGTTTAGCTGTCATCCGCTGACCTAGAAACGCAGCGAAATCGAATGTCGAGAGACACGAAAGAACGGAGATGTGATCACTTTTTACCGAGATACATTCAAACGAAAAGACACAAAGCTATTAGTTCTCTTTTTTTTTTAGTAAATGTTGCTGCCATTAATCGATTATTTTGTCTCCACATAAAGTGACGCCAATCTGAGCCTCTAGTTTCAAAAACGGAAATGTTTATTTTTATCTTCTATGAAGGGACGTTTTTAACCATATTTAGGGATATAAATTGAGCCGCTTTATTGTATTTTGTTGCATCATTGCATAGGAAAGCATTTTGTATCAACCACACACACACACACACACACACACACACACACACACACACACACACACACACACACACACACACACACACACACACATCCCAACCATCTCACTCTGCACTTTTCTAATTTATACTTTCTGTTTTTTATGATGTAATCTGGTGACTAAGACTTTTAAAGTGAAAATGAAAAAGTTACATTTATATGATTGTTAAAGCCCATTTTTCTGCTACAAAACTGGCGACGAAGAATTTAGAGTTACTTTTTTCTTTCTCAGAAGACAAAAGTATGCCTCTTACAGGGAGTAAAGTGCAGCACTCAGTTTCCATATGCCAAAAAATCTGGAGGAAACTTCCAGAAAATTGCAAAAATGCTGAAATACTGAGCTAAAAACCCAGCTGTTTAGAGTTGCTTTTGATTCCTAGAAACTGGAAGACTGATCAACATATTTGTTGTGTATTTGCTCGATGAATCTGATTGGTCATCGTTTTCTGGTTCTTTGGTGTAAGACACTTTAAATCGCCTTGTTGCTGAAATGTTTTATACAAACAAACCAGACTTGACATTCAGACAGCATCTCATTTTTAATCAAAAATCTGAGCTGAAGTGCTGCAGCTCCTGTTACAGAGGACTGTTTTGACGTCTCTTATCGTCTTGGTTTATCTTCTCACACGAACAGCTGATGAACAAACACCCAGCGAAGCGTTTGGGCTGCGGCACCGAAGGAGAGAGGGACATCAGAGAACACGCTTTCTTCAGACGGATCGACTGGGAGCGCCTGGAGAACAGAGAGATACAGCCGCCCTTCAAGCCCAAAGTGGTAAGCCGACTCATCCAGGCTGCAAAACGCCATGTTTTCCAACACTTTTCGGCAGTAGATTATGATAAGTCCTAACGCTTCTCCTTATGAGGATCATTTCTACGGTTCAGGTTTATGCATGACAAAAGGTGCAGAAAAAAAAGGTGTTTGTTTTCCTCCTGCTAAGACTTTCACTGCTCCCCCGTCCTGTCTGCAAAATAATCATTTTAGTGGAAGTAAGTCTCTGCCTTTTTTTGACCTAAAGTAGAAAATTCATCATTATCAGAAAAAAAAGTATTGACATAAGCCTAAATCAAATAACTTTGACATCCAAAGAAACTCTAGATCTTTTTCTACAAAAGTTTAACTGAACCAGACTGAACACACAAATTTGTTGGCAGCTCTGATTAAGAATAGCGCTGAATCTAACGAGTATTTTAGCCATCAATTATTCTCAAGATTAATGGATATTATTTTTTTTTTTTATCTGAATAAACAGATAAGAAATACTTCCCCTTTTTACATATTTTTTAACAATTTTTTTAATATATAATAATAGTTAAGGCCAACTGGTTCCCCAGATGATGCTATTCCACCCCAATTATTTAAAGATGTTTTTCTTACTATAGGTCCTTCTGTTCTTGCTCTTGTAAATAGCAGCCTGTCCTCAGGTATTGTTCCTAAAACTGTGAAACATGCAGTTCTGCAGCCTCTACTTAAGAAA
>CAEFZX010016717.1:0-25661 GCA_903066825.1 Alfaro cultratus | reverse complement strand
CAGTCAGGACTGACACTAGCCACATGCATTGCAGGTAGATTGTAGTAAAGCATTGATTAATGCCTGGTTTTAAAATTAGTTAACTGGGCTTGTAGTCATTGTTTTGTGCCCACTGTTGGACACCACACGGCACGATCAAACCCGATCGAACCGTTATACCTAGGATTTCTGTCGGCTAGTGTGTGGTCTCTCAGATTTTGAAAATGGGCCGACAATCGGCTGACAACTCTAAGATCCTGTAGTGTGCGCTGGGTGTTACAGTAAGGAAATGAGGAAGGGAGGGTCAGTGGAGAGCACCGGAGTTCAGCCTTTTTTCATTTTTTTCATCAGAAAAAGGCTGGAAGAAACGATAAAGCCAATAATTGAAATGAGGTCGATAGTTTTAATTTATCGTGCGATTAATTGATTTATCGTGCATCGCGACAGGCCTAGACACTTCCTGTTTTATGGCCAAGGATTGGCGAGGACTACTTGTATGGTTTGATACATCTCATGTGTCACTAACTGTTAGTATATGCAGCTTCAATCTTATGTCACATACAGGATTAAGCAGGGAGAGTAATCCATTAATCTCTAGTATTTTCTCTGAGTGGGTGGGGCTTTAGTGATGTCATTAATATTCCACAACAATGTTTGAGGCTGTGCTCCAAGATGATGCATAAAAAAATTGGAGCAGATTGGATGATATATCAAGGAGATATAGCTGCTGGAATTACATTGGGGGCACCATTGAGTCAAATTTCAATATAAAACTGTTGGGCTCTTTAGAGGTTAACAAAGGTCATTAAACCCAGTTTGGTGCAAATTTGATGATGCATGTGTGATTTAGAGCCAACCGTGTGCAAATTGCGAGGGATTGAAATTTGCCATTCTGCCACACCGACATGCTTCAGCCACCAGCCAGTGTTCAGGGGATTCATAGTGTTTTTAAGTGACAAGTGACATTGATCTGAGCAGCAGAAAAAAACTAATGACTTCCTGTTGAAAGGGGGTGGGACTAAGGTAATGTCACCAATTGACAATGTGAATGTGATAATTAATAGTGTACTTACCTTTATTTATCGCTGCTGATGGCGCAATGCAATGGTAGCCATCTTGCAGGTCCAGAGACAGACAGGTATGGCAGCAGATGGTGTGGAAAGCCACGCCCCTGTGCTGTGGCCTTTCAAAATAAAAAACTAAACTAATAACTCAGGCTAGCCATTTTTCTCGGTGACCAGATGTCCGGTATTATTTGTTTCTCACGGGAGTATTACTTCAACTGACTTGCGGTTAGCAGAAAATACTACTAGCTTGTTTGTCTGTCTTCAGTCTGTATAATGTCTATGTGCGATATGGCCCCTGTGAAAGCTGGACAGAGAGAACTTCCGGGACAGACTGCTTGTCAAAAATGAAATCATGAAAATCGAAATTGAGCACTCGTTTTTGTTTTGTGAACTAAGTGGGAAATTGGATAACGAGCAGAGACGAGCCGTTATCTGATTTCTGATTTTGGTTTAATAAACAAAAAACGAAAATACGAGTCTACTCTCGTTTTTAAATTTTTTCTCTTCAAACAAAAAAAAAACTGCCTGAAAATACATGGACTCAAAAGTTGTAGGAGGAGTTTGCTAAAATATGAAAGACATAATGGCGGCTTTGATTAAAAATGGCCGATTTTCTGTTGGGGTTGTGGTCAAAGATGTTTTTTATAGGTCCTGACAAGATATACATGTGTAACAGTGTTTAGGTTGTAG
The DNA here is from genome assembly GCA_903066825.1 of Alfaro cultratus. Lineage (NCBI taxonomy): Eukaryota > Metazoa > Chordata > Actinopteri > Cyprinodontiformes > Poeciliidae > Alfaro > Alfaro cultratus. Next base: position 23,925 of record CAEFZX010016717.1, on the reverse strand, counting down.
AATCCCACTTGCTTTATATGTATTAATGCAATGGGGAAATAGTGCCCCTTCTTCGTGTGGCTGGTTATATGTTGCTGGCCCCTGAACTTAGTGTCAGTCTCTGAAAGCTGCACTAGAGTGTGCTGAGTGAAGCTGAGCCGTTGCACTGATTCGAACCCCGATATGTTTCCATTCAGGAAATAAACTGCATGATCACCCAGAAACTCCTTGTCTTCATTAAAAAACTACACAACGCAGAGTCAAGGGGTTACTTGGGCCAGCCTGGTACAGTGGAGTGAAGCAGAACCCGGTTACACATGGGTACCAAGTTTCATAATTATCAGTCAAAGCATGGCTTTGGGATGATTATTTAAAGTAATCTAGGGAGCACTGTAGACGAATTAGTCCATGCTCACCAATGATGTTTGTGGATTTCTGTTAGGGGACAGCTAAAATCTTTCTTAGTGAGCTTGGTACAGCTCGGCTGGAATCTGTGGAATTTAGAGCCAATCGTTCGACAATGGCATCATATGGGACTTCGCCATGCCACCACACCCACATCCTCACCAAAATGGGTCAGTGTTGGAAACCAAGTCATACCAACATGTCTTCTGTCATCCATGTTGATTAGGTCAAAGGGGTCAGATAGAGGCCGTAGACAGTAAACATCACACTTCCTCTTTTCAGGGGACATGGCTTAAGTGATGTCATGATTTCACCATTGGGTCTTGTAGGATCTGGACCAATCAATCACTGAAGGTTTGGTGTCTCCTTTAGTTTTTGTTTAGGAGATTTAACAGTTTTGTGTTTCATAGCAAGATGTCAAACTTTGAGGCCTGGCCACGTCCCTTCAGCAAGCACAAAAACCCACTGTTTTGGTAACTATTATTCAGCCATGCTCTATGAACAAACTGACAAGTTTGAAACTGATTGATCAAAATCCCTAGGAGGAGCTTGATCAAATGTGGAGGATGTAAACGGGAAAAATAGTGTCAAAATCTGAAATTCAATCCAAAATGGCCAGCTTCCTGTTGGGTGTAGACTACGGGCGCAGGTTATGTGGAGTTCTATACTTGTACTAAATTCCATGCCTCTATGATAAAGTAAGGTCAATGAGCATTATGTTTCTAAAGTTGCCTGGTGGTGTTGTTTAAACTTTTGCGATGACCTTAAAATACATAATTTTCACACAGGCTTGATACACCAAGAAAAAAAATAGTTGAACCAATTTAATTGATTTGCTTCAACTGGTACCAAGCAATTCAGTTAAGTTTATCCAACTTAATTTGTTAAGTTGGTTTAACTTGAAAAATTTAAGTCAAATCATTTAGTTTACTTCAAATAAAGAAGCAAACTAATAAAGAATCTTTTTTTTTGGTGGGGGGCGGGTGAGACCTTTATTTGAGAGTTTTTAGACAGGAACGTGGGGGAAGACATACAGCAAAGGTCATCACGCAGAGAATCGAACCTTCTAAGCCTGGGTCGAGGACTAAGGCCTCTTTAAGTGGGTTGTGCTCTACCCCTGTGCCACCACAGCACCTCGGTCAGTGCAGGTTTTGTCCCTGAAAAAAACTTGCATCATAAAGTCAGACATAGGTTACAAATGATGCATTGAACTTAATTGTTTCAAGTAAATCTAAAAAGTTCTTTTAAGTAATTTTTCTTTTTTTACTTTTAAGTTAAATGAACACAAAAAAGTAAGTTGTTATCACTAAACTACAAGAATGAGATCAGCTGTCGCTGCTCGGGTCTAATTAAGAATAATGTTATGCACATTCATATAACAATGACGATGACTTGTCCATTAAAAATAACAGATTATTTAGAACTTATGAAAAACTTTAAAAAAATGCAATCAACAGAGATGTTTAAATTACAACAGAAATGTTATTTAAGATGAGTAAAGCTGTCCAAATAACATCCAGGATGTAAACACTTACTGAGTTTGTTAGGATCAGTGATGGCTATAGAGTCTTGACAGATGGTGGGAGGTAGGATATTCTGTAATGCTTCAGTCTGCATTTAACCAATTTAATGTTCAGACCATGTCCTCTGAACATGGCTATGAACGTTTAGTGAATGTCAAAATAAAATGCCATTAAACCTCTGACAGACATTCAGTGACTGTCTAACAAATGTACAGCCAACATTTGCTGAATGTCTGCAAACAACACTCTCTGAGGTTTGCTTAGTCCAGTTTAGTAACTGTTTTTTAAAGTTTTTTTTTTGGCTCTAATGGCCTTTATTTGGAAGTGCTATGACAGGAAAGTTGGGTAATGAAAGAGAGGGAAGACATGCAGCTAAGGTCACCAGGCTGGGAATCGAACCTGTGAAGACCACATCGAGAACTAAGGCCTCCTTATGTGGTTTGTGCTTAACCCCTTGCGCCACCACAGCACCAGTTTAGTAACTTTTTAACCAAACTATTTTTGGGTCCTTTAATTACTGTCTGGATGAGTTGTACCTGGGAACGTTCAACACTATTTCATCTTTTCACCAGTTGTATTTAATGGCTCTCACTGTAATTCACAGGAGTCCTAAAGCTTTAGAGATGGTTTTTAAACTTCTACTTGAGACTGAAAGAAGTTACTTTATTTCCAATCTGTTATCTTTCTTTAATCAATAAAAAAGAAAAACATACCAAATTCGAAAGGGGGTAAATATTTTTTTCTGAATACTTCTTTCTACAACTCTGTCCGTGTGTAAGGTGTTTCAACAAAGTGTTTTAAACACACCTTCAGAGGTTACACCACTAGAGAGAGAGTTCCTCTACCTGTATAACATCATTCAAGTTGCTCGAGGACAGTGACAAGACAAATTTGATGGTAGGACGAAAGCAAAGAATGTTGCAAGGCCTGAAGTGCTCACAGAGTAGCGGCACGTTGGGGACCGTGTCGGGTAATGCGGCTGACCTGTCAGTGATTGATACGTCCAACACTGGGCTGCTGGTAATACTTCCTGCCGCATTAAGACAGGACATATTTCAGAGCAAAGGGGTGCGTATCAGCAGACCGGTGATTACTGTAACATAAACAGGGGTGCAGTAAAGGTCCCAGTTGGCTGGAACAATAAACTAATTGCAGTGTCACTGTCCTCCCCGCCATGGTACCGATTCTCCACATGCGAGAAGTAACAGTGCGGTTCAAAGAGCCCAATGCACTGGGGGGCCATTTTTTATTTTGGGGGATGATGGCCTGCAACTGATGTCATTATGAACCCTAAATCAACTTTCTGCTTGCTTGAACATGGTCACCTGGGTACCCAAGGACAAGGACAGGAAAAGGTTGAAGAGCTCGGCCTGTCTCTGTGCCAGAGCTACCTGCAGAGGTAAAATTGAGTTGCTGGGGCGGTGATCAATCAAGTGTCCCAACAACATACATTTTTTAAAGTGCTTGTCTGTATTTCCCAGTCGTAATAGGCCGGAAGAGTTGTGTTGAAAAATGGAAAGAAGAAAGATAAACCAATCTGCACAAAACTGGGCAGCAAAGAAAAAGATTCCACACTCCAATGTCATTATGTTGTCCTGCAGTAATCAGATGTAAGGAAACGTAAAATATAATTCCCGGGGAGACATTTGTGTAATGATCTTTTATTGTCATTTATGAGGAATCATGAGGTATAGCTGTTGTTGGGGTTTCAGGAGGTTAGGGGGTTAGATTGGTGCGAACAAAGAGTAATAAAGCCGGTGGCACGTTGGTCTCAGTCCGTTACCTCTCTCATCTCATTGGTCAATCCGCCTTGGTTTCATCTGACAAAACAGCGGAGTCGGAGGGGGTCACCTGGACTGCTGGGTAATTGAGCTGATGTTGGGCTGCCCCGTCAAGCGAACCGGCTAAAAATACATCACCCACTGTCACCGAGAAGTGAGTAGGTGTGGGGAGGAAATGATTGCCCCCGCTGTCAGAGCATTGGACACTCACGTCAGTGTTGACCTTCCCCTTCGAAACCCTTTGAAGGAAAAAACAACTTTTACTCCCAAATGTCTTTACATCAGCAAAAACAATGAGGGATCTATAAATATTGCAGCTGGAAATCAAGAAGCGGCATATTAGTATGCTGTAACACAGTCAGCAATGTTAAGCATGTTTAGCCTGTCATAGACGTGCGCTTCGATTAAGGCACATCAAGGCATTGAGGGGAATAAGGGCGAATACAGGCAGACAGAATAGAGCGAGAGCGCCGAGATATGGGGATGAGGAAAGACGCTCCTTGGAACGTGGAAAGGTTATTGATTTGTCCTGCAATCAGTTCCTGCTCTTTGATATGCAAACGATCTACTGTGAGTTTACAGCAATCCCATCAGAATCATTTCACAGTTCTTAGCCCCTCACGTCTCTTCGGAGTCCTGCGCCTCATTAGGCCAATGTTCTCTATTACCAGCATAATTAAAATCTTTAGTAGCTTATCATATTAAAAATATTTTTCTGCTGATCGCATTGAGATCTTCACCTCAGTTATTTTTCACAACAGGAATAAATTAAGACTAAGCATTTTGCACACAATGTATTAACAATCTGGCGCTTGAAAGGAGCACTTCTGCTATCTGTAGGGATGCTGATGAGAAGTGGGGGCATGGGTAAAAGGGGGATCATGTGCAAATCATCTTTCATTTGGAAGTGCTCATTTTGAGAATGACTTTAATTAATTGTAATTCTAGATGAATGGTCTCTCCCATTTCTTCTTCTTTCACCACACCAAAATATGTGGCTTGCTTTACAGATAAAAAAAACAAACAATCCAGACATAGAGCCTCGCAGAAGTATTCAAACCCTTTTAAGCCTTTCCATATTTTGTCCCGTTCCAACCTCAGATGTCTGTGTTTTTTGGGGGGATTTTAAGTGATTAGACATTGAGTTAGGTATAATTGTGCAAGGTGAAGGATCCACTTTGTCAGAATTCTTTTGCAAATAAAGATCTGAAAGTTTTGGTTGCATTTACACCCAACCCCTCTGATTTAGTACTTAATAGAACCACGTTTTGTTTAACTAACAGCTGCAAGTCTGCATATGTATGCAGAAGCTTCAAATATCTAGAAACTTAAATTACGCTCCAGTCTTTTATTAAAAATTACTTAATTGCAGTCAGAGAGAACGGAGAGTGTCTGATCAATTTTCAAATTTTGTTACAGATCTGAATTTTAACTAGACTAGTCTCATTCGCAATATTTTTTTAATACAAACTATTTAAATTGTATCTTTGTTTAGGGGTATAGTCCTAAACTCCAGTTCCTTGCATTTTTAGTCTCGGCTCTTTTTCCCGCATTGCCTTCAGTCCTATTAATTCCGACCAGTTTCTTTTTGTCCACTGAAGAAAAAAATCCCAATAGTATAATGCTCCCACCACCTTGTTTCTTAGTGGTTAGCATGAGGTCAGGGAAGTTTGCATAACAGGTTTTCCACTAAGGATGCACTGATATGAAAATTTAGGCCACTATCGATGTCAAGATAGAAATAAAAATCATTTGTTGATATCAGTTTTACTTATTGAACCAGTACCAATATAGTAAAAATAACCAACATTGGCCGACACCAATGCAGATGCCAATATATGGTCCTCGTGACTTTGTTTATTCACTATTGAGGCTGCAATAGACTTTATTCAATGGTATGATAGTAAAAAGTACAGAATCTTTACCCCAAAATGTGTGGTGTAACTTGAAAAACTGCAGAAAACCTCAACGTGTATGGATACTTTTGCACTGGATCCTCCTAATCACATCTGATTTTTTTTTTGTTTGGACAAAAAGACCTTACCTCATTCTTTGTATGAACTTTATCCTCCTTTCTGTAACTTCCTAAGTCGGAGAATCAGACATTCCAAAGACGGACACATCTGCCAACTGGGTCTCCTGTCTTCATGACACAGAAAGTAATTTGAATAAATTATCCCATCTCAATTCTTGGTCTTAGCCTGAGCGTCCGCCATCACTTGCAGGCACTGAAAACATACATCCTGTCGACACTTTTCCAGCAAACAGAAAAATTCCTCCCTGTCTTCAGGTGATTTTTACTTTTTTTTTTTTTTCAAAGCAGTGCGAGTGCCACAGCGTGCTTGACTCGTTAAATGAGGTTTAAGTCGTCTGTGTCAATTGGAGGCGGTTCAGAGCCTTAAGTATTTTGCACATTAATGTGCTTTTGAGAATATTACCCCCGGGTCCTGTTTTTCAAGGAGACAGAGGCTGGGATGTTTTCTAGTGTTGCTATTCTGAAAGTCTTTTGTTTTTTCTTCTTCACATCTCTGTTGTTGGGAGACAGTGACGATGATTATTTAGATTTCATGCCTTGTCTGGATATTAAATTACTCTAGGCATGAAATGTGCGTGAATGCCAGGGATTTGTGTATACAAACACGCTTTGAATCACATTGAAAAAGAAAATGGAAAGAGAGATGAAGGCAACGGATGGGAGGGCTGTTAAGATTCTTGTTGTACCCTGTAGTGGAGTATTTCCTAATTAATACTCCAGCTTTGTTTACAGACGCTTTGATTTAATTAGGCAATGAAGAAGAGAGTTGGATTAGCTGCTAATTGATTTAATTATCCAATTTGTTTGTCTCAGGCATGATTCCAGCAGAGCTCCAGCAACTGTGGAAAGAGGTGACAAATGCCCACGTAAAGGAGGAGCACAACAACGGCAGCAGCAACAATGGCCACCGGGGTCTTGACCTGTCTTCCTCGGCGCCACCAAAGAACCCGGTCCAGCATTCTGCCACCAACGGCCAGTACATGAGTCACAAAAGAGATGGGTGAGACTCATTTGCGTCTACAATGTTAGGTGGTGGAGTTCTTTAATACTAAAACATATTCTTTTATTGATTCTTTTTAAGGATGCATTCACACCCACCTTTTTAGTCTACTTTAACTGAACTCTAGTTTGTTTGCCTAGAAAGTACTGTTTGTTTGGGGAGATGTGAATAAGCATTCGAACTCCAATTCGGACCAAAAAAGTGAACTGTGGTCTGCATAAAAACCTGGGTTTCTGTTCAGTTTGAAGTGAACGCTGGTGCAGTTCGACTGCATTTCTGAACGCCAAGCAGACCAGAGTCTGCCCCAAATCAGGAAGTGGCATAGTGCAGGGCATTCTGGATAAATACAACCAAATACAACAACAACAAAAAAAAACGCAGTAGTCTATTGCTAGTGGAAGAAATGTCTTGTGGTATTTTACAAAAACAATAGAGAAATTTTTCAGCTGCTAAAATCAAACGCCGCTATCATTGCCCAATCTGTACTTGAAGCATGATGTGTACTGTTGACTCATTTATGCATGCACTGAAGAAATTTTTCTGCATTATTCTTAAAATGTAAAGTGTAAAGTTCATATTAACTAAAATACTACATGTTATAAGAGGATCTGCATTCTTGGAAAATGTTATAATTCTCTTAATGGATAATAATTGTCATAATTTAGTTCAAAGATTATAATTCATTCAAAAATTTACTGGACTGCTAGCTATTTATATCATCAACATGTTCTCTGCTGGGCTCCTCATGGACAAAAAAAGACCTTATTTTCTCTTGTGAGATTAACTAATAGTGTACAGTGGGTACATAAAGTATTCAGACCCCATTAAACTATGCCAAATCCCTGTATTTCCTTTAGCACATGCACAAATGAGCCAACACTATGCATCGTTCAGTGACAGCCACTCCATTTTTTTTACATTTTGCAAAGAAGGAAGTTGTTCTCAGCTTCTATTTTTTTTTTTTGTTTGTTTGTTTTGTTTTCTTCTGTGGTTCTTGGTACAATGCCACCCCAGGCGAGGAGAGGAACAGGTTTCTCAAAGGATTTGGTTTGTTTGACACAGTACAATATGAAAGCAAACCGCAACAGCTAAAAATGTAACAAATGTTGCAATTTTGGTCCCCAATCACCATAATCCTCATATGTTCAGATAATTCTCAGTTATGCAACTGTGTGTATGTTTTTATTTTTTCAAGGATTCACAGTCGTTTTCTGTTATTTTGCATGTGGTGGTTTTGTTTCAACTCCTGGTGAGAATAAAGTCTTCTAGCGGAACATACACAGTTGAAATGCCATCCACTTACTAACAAGGAAGGCTTTGACTTAATATTAATTTCCTTTTTCACTTTGCATTCACTTGCCCCAGTCTTGTCAGAAAAGAAAAAAAAAACAAAACACACATTTCCTCATATCTCAGGAATTTGTTGACTTGCAGACACATATTGTTAGTTTCTGTTTTAAATGAAACATAACGAGAGCAGAAAGATGTCATATGGCTGAAGGAGAAAACAAACTTGGCACGCGTTGTAACATCCAAACATAGATAAATCATCTATGAGAGGCATTTGATTCTGAGTAGAGTGTGTATGTGAGAAAGAGGAGAGAAAATGCGTCTTCAAGGAAGGGATTAATTTGGCATTTACACATTTGCTTGTTTTCTTGCACAAAAGAGTGATCTTTGAACTGTCAGCGAGGAGCCTCTAGGCACCATGAGCTCACCGCTGAACATCTGACTTGTGTTTCAGTGATCAAAACCTAAGTGTCAGTATGAAAATGATGCAGATAAAAACATGTTTAGCAAAGTAAGTCAGGTGGCCTGTGGAGGTGAAGAGGTTGGGGGATGCTGGTGGGGAGTGATGATCAAGAGGATGTTCTCTGAATAGCCAAGGGAGAAAAATAAAATAAAAAACGATGCCGGTCATATTTATTCACACTTGCACACAATGGAAAAATGGCACACAGGCGTTCTGCTGCATGGTAAGGGGTTAAAGAGGTTGTGAAAAGCCTTGAAATTACTTGACTTTTTTTTGTTCATCTAAAAAAATTTAAGTCACATCCTTTGTATAATTGTATTCATTTGGGAGAAAAAAATAATCAGAAATATCTGTTTTTGCAAGAATCTCTGCTGCCTCTGAAATTCCATTTGAACATAAGCCTCACAAAATTATTTTTAATATGTAAATTTTTAAGTTTTTTAATACTTTCTAGCAACTTTAAATTAACAATGCATGACTTTCTGTGGGAATAAATAATATGCAACACTAGTGCCACCATCAAAGCAAGGATAAGTAGGGCTAAAAATTTCCAAAGCCAGTTATATTCATCAAAACTATTAGCTGTTAGCAGTAAGCCACCAGGTCTTATTAGGAAAAAGACTTGTGTCCTACAATCGAAAACGTAAACATGTAGCGTTTTCTTCTTACTGTAACTTTGTAGTTTGTCAAGATTGAACTTCTCAGCAATGAAAGAAAAAGTGCATCGGTGTAACCGCCTCTCATGTCAGTTCTTACAGCCCAATTCATAAATTGCTATGTGGAGTGCACAACAATTTTTTCAACTCCTGCTTCTCTTCTGACTAATCTTTGTGCTAGTGCTTTATCATCCCCTAAGAGGGTGAAGTGTGGTTGTTTGGTTGAGGAAGACATATTATGAACAGGAGTGAAAGATTTTCTTAGGTCTAAGCGGCTCATATACAAGTACTCATATACATATACAAGTCAAATTCGCAAGTACTTTGGAAGACGTATAATTCTGTGGGCCTGTTTTTCACTAAAAGGCCTTAAAAATCTTCTTGGAGGACATTATGAAGTGCTACAAAATAAAATGCTAATTTGATGGTACTACCTTAAACAGAAAATTTAAGGTCTTGGTTCTTTCAAAAAGATTTTAGTGCAGAAAGTATGGTCAAATCATTACAAAAAGGAAATTTGTCCATGGAAATCTCAGTTCTGAGACCTACATTATAAAGAAAACCAGGAGTGCACCAATACATTGGCCCCAATTTACTTCATTTCGGGAGACTAGCAATTGACCAATACTTACATCGATCCATCCACCCATTTTCGTACACTCTTATCCCATTGGGGCCAGGAGGGGGGCTGATGCCTATCTCCAGTCAACGGCGAGGAGCGGGATACACTGTGGACAGTTCACCAATTCATCACAGGACCAATACTTACATGTCAAACCAATCTTATCGACCTGTGCAGATACCTTCTTTTTGTCAAAAAAAATACAATTTCGAAATTGTGGTGTTTCTATTAAATAAGGAAAACGTTACGTTTGTTCACTCGTCATGAAAAAACGTCATGATCCTCCCACCACTTCTTGTCGTCCTCATCTTTGTGGTTTACGCCAGTAGTAACATCTGGTTGTTGATCACATAACTTGTGTTATGTGACAAAAGTATTTCCATTGCAGTTTTGTGTCATAAAACAAATTTTGATAAGGCCAAAAAACACCTATCATAGCGCCAAGACGTTTTATCAAAAATGTCAAAAAACTTTTTTTTCAAAATTAGCGTGTTTCCACTAAGCAAACATATTATTGAAATGTTAAATTGCTCAATTATGTTGTCAATGGAAATGCAGCTCATAGGCGGTTAAAAAGCTGCATTGTAGGCTTGTAGGGGCCTACAAGCGGCACCTACAAGCAGTTAACTAAAGTAGCTAAGTTGTTCCCAACTTAGTCATTTTGTCACTAAGTGACAATTCAGACAAAAAAAGCTGACGATACAAAAACTGTATTGGCCAAAATCAAAATCGGCATGTCAGGTTTTTCAGAGATCAGTGACCTGCTGCAAACAGCGCATCCCTAAGCAAAACCTCGTATTTCAAACAGGAATCATCTCTGTGATTCTCCAATCTTGTAAATGCTATGTGTAGTAGTATAACAACAGCTCTGGTAGATTTCTATTATTTTATGCTCTTTGAGGTCTAAACTGGAGTAAAGTCAAATCTAAGCATTCGCTGTTGTATCAATAAACCACAGGGTTCCGGCCCTTCATTGTCAAACTGAATGTCTGTGTTTTGACAAATCGCTTGAGGACAATATTGACTCACCAACTCCATCACACACTGTCGCAAAAGCAAGGTGAGCCTTGATGGCAGCAAATGGCAGGAAGCAGCCCGAGCTTGAAGGCTCCATGAAACATAAGAAAAGACATAATGCAAGAGCCGGCAGCACTGCTTCCTCACGCCGACTGTCAGAGATTAAAGAAGATGTCAGTGGCAGTTTAACACGAGCTTAAGTGAAGAAGGCAGTCTTGGTCTGAATATTTTCGTAGCATCTTTAGATCTGTCAAAAAAAACGAGCAGGTGATTCTCCCCACACCCCATCTGTTCAAGGAAGCGAATTACCCATGCGGACTTTCAAAACGCTCAAATTACCAGGAAAGCTGTGCCGCAATAAAGTGAGCTACAACACATTCCCCCATTAAGTACTGCATGATGCTAATTTAGATCCATGCACAACCAATAATCCTTTCTCGTTTTAATTTTGGCAACGCATAAATCACGCAAGTATCAAAAAGCGTCCTGCCTCTCTTTTGATGATGCGTGCTCAGTTCTAATCAAACTCCATGGGAGGAAGAATGAAATATTATTAAGTATGATTATTCTAAGCAAGGCTCTGAGAAGAACGTCTCCGTTATAATCCTGGGATTTGAATAATCAGGTTGAAGATAATGGGGCTGGGCCGATCCTGGGCGTAAATAGAGAACATCCACTCATCCTCCCAGCACTGAACTTAATGAACTTTTAATTTAGGCAGCTTTGCGCTTGTCCCTTTGTCATGCAACAGAAACAAGCTACTCTGCAAGGACAGGGGCCCCTGGTTTTTCCTTCCCTGACTGACTTCAGATTAGTTTACAGCAGGCCCTAAGTACCATGTACTTAGTTTCATGTGTCATATAAAAATCTGCCCAGGCACAACGACGCCTGCAACTAAAACCTTTAAGTGCATCCACAGGAATCACTCACGGGGCTTTGCACTTCCGTCTTAAGGAAGACAGAGAAATTCAATCACATCTCGACTTGACACACACTGAAGACAAGGCATGTGTTCCTCCTGCTTTCAGTTGTTGCTAGGAACACGCCGAGAGAGGCAGGAGGCGGGGAGGTGTGTTTGTCTAAATAACTTCCCTGATACGACCCAGAGCCCGAGTCACTTTATCTGTCAGGCAGTGTTGTTTCCCTGTCAATGAATGCATGATGCATAGATGGCGATATACCCCAGTGATCAGGGTCATCTTTATTCGCTGATTTGCTTATTTAAATCAAATGCCTGATCTGTATCTGACACCAATTCCCAATCCAGAGCTGCATCAGCTTTGCAAAGAGGGAGGTAAAAAGGGAGGGGTATCTTCACAAAGCACTTGGCCCACTTTACTTCCCAACAACCATCAGTAACAACAGCTCAGGGACTGTAACACAGCAGTCTGTTAAGGAGATAAATAATCAGATTTGGCAGCGCTTCCCATCTCTCTCTCTCATGCCTTTCATTTGTCTTACACAAGAAAAAAAAAAGCTAATTAAATCATTTAGGGTAAAGCTTGCAGTGGCACCAGAAGGAGGGAAGAATCCAGGAAAGATCTGGAACATTAAAGAGGGAGTGAACTGGAGGGGGAGAATATAAACCTGAACCTGATGTATCGACAGGGCCCTCTATTTCACTTCAATCTTCCCTTCTTCCTGACTGATTGAGTCCGTCAGAATGGGAGGCCATAGATCTTGACTTATTTATGGCCCAAATTGTCCATTCAAAGTAAGTGGGCTTGAAAACAACTGCCCTCCAGCTGTCTGAATCGTCTTAGTACATTCTCTTCTTTCCCGCTGGAAGCTTTTGCACCTTGTCAGAGTCTATGTGGACGTCCTGGTCCTCTAAAGGAAGCTGAAGGCAATGCAAGTTTTCACCTCACTGCTGTTGTCGTTAGAGTATTACTCAACAAAGATGCTTTAAAATAAGAGAATAGAGGATTACTATTTAATGTTTCATGGTCTGGAAATTGATTGAATTTCAACATTTGGAGGAAAAAAGAGAATGAACAGATTTGGGGGAAAACAATTACCTGTAATGAGGGTGTAATGAGTTCCTGCAATGTTGAAATGCTGAAATGTTTCTCGTCAAAACAAAGTCTGTCTCATGGAGGGTCATCTAGTCAGTCTGACACTCTGTCCCATGTGGTAACTCTTCCTTTTACCTCCCTTCATCATTGTTTTAAGCAAAGGTGTAAAAAGTAAACATTGAAATTTGATAGTTTTGTTTAATCCAATTTCTAAGTTTGAGAGTCTTATTTTGAAGTAAGAGAATTGTGTAGCAATTAGTTGCCCTGTTGTGTAGTTAGAAAAGCCTTTTGGAAAAATCTCCACTTCTTTTGAATTGTTTGTATGGCAGCATTTTTTGGTACAGAGTGCTATTTTTTAACACTCTTTAGCTCAAAACCGAATTTACAGTGGACTTCCAATATTCCCGGGGGTTAGGGACTGCCGCCTCCGGTAAATAGCTGAAGTAGTCAAATACTTGACAGCACTTTTAAAAATGTTTATAACTACCTATTTTAATAGCTAATAGGTGTTCATTTTCGCTACTACAGGATAGTCCACCATACTTAGACTAATCAGACTTGGGCTCTGTAAAACCTTTACTCTGTTTTGGAAAACCAAATACGTTTTCTCTAGAACTTTGTTTAAACTTTCTCAGGAACTCAATATATTGGGCTGTTTCTATCTTTTTTTAAAATCTGTTTCTAAAAGATGAAAAAAGTAAATTAATTAAAATTTAAATAACATCACAAAATTTTTATTTGCCACCTTTCAGATTAACTAACATTAGTTTGGTTTTTGAGTCTCCTTCTAAGAACATAAAAATAAATGCTCAGTATTTCACATTTCAAAAATGATCCATTTTAGTTAAAAACCCTGATTTAATCTAATCCTGTACCACCAAAATCATAGTTCCTAAATTAAGAATGGAACTCTTAGAAACTATTCTTAAACATAAATATCTGTTTCAAGCCTTCTGAGAGGCTTGAAACATATTTCTTCATCTTTCCAAACAAATTAAAGGTAAAGCTCACAAACTGCACATTTAGATATTTGAGAAGACTTAAGTATTAAAAACATTGAAGTGTAACAAGAAAACAGTAAAACATCCTTGTACCAAACTATGGAATCAGAAGCTACCTCAGCGTTTTGTTGTTTTCTGATTTGTGAAACATTGTAGTATTAAAACTTGAGTTGAGTGAACACATTTTCAAGGTGAATGTTCTTCACTAAATATTCAGGATGTTATAAAACCTGCTAAGGTTGTAAGGATTACACTTTGAATTGGTACGTGGGTTTGAGCGCTGGTAATATCATCCTGTTGTAGTTGATCTGTGAAGTTGCTATCACAGGTCAACTACAAAACCCTGAAAAAAACAGCGGTTAATTAGGTCTTTCTTCTGGTTGGATTGTAATGACAGGACACCCTGTGTATGCTGCACTCTTCTCCGATTACAGTAATTTAGCTCAGTTGATGTAAATTCTGGTATTTTCTCACTGTTTAGGCAGCCACGGTTCAAAAAGTCTCTTCTGCCACCAGCCAATCACAGCACTTTGTGCTCTCTGATTCCTTGCACACTCCGCATTTTAATATTTTGTCAATACAGAATTAACCAACAAGCCTCCCTTTCAAAGAATGGAAAAATAATAGATCTTTTTTTAATTAAAAAGCAGCGTCACCTGCACCAGGCCGCACATTTCCTTGTTGGAAACTCATTATAATTGGTTGTCTGCCATCTATTTATTAGCTGTATCAAGACAGAGGTCTTAATGTGAATGCATAATTCATAATTGAATTTTAAAAAATCTGATTTTTGAAAGAGGCTGAAAAAAAATTCACTAACTGGGTTCATGAAGGCTCGACTGCTTCCTAATTGCTACACAATTATTGCATGTAATGAACAATGTGAACTCTTAAGTAAATGATTATAACACAAGGAAACCTGAGTGACCTCTAAAATTTCCTCCTTGACATGCAGCTTTGCGATCACTGACCCAAATGATGCTTTCATTTAAATGCTTGTTTAATCCTGCCAAATAAGCACAATCTTGAAATTTCCACTTTTATTTTATTTGCCGATTTGTTTTTAGATTTTTTTTTTTTTTAAACCATACCACATGAATTATGTTCCAAAAGCTAATCCGGTGAAGTGGTTCAGCACAAATTGGGCATTATTTCTTATTGAATACATGCATATCAATGAGGTAGGGTTATTCTCATGTGGGGAACACAACAGTTTGTTGTGCCATGAATCTCCTTATCTTGTCCTTCTGTCTTAAAGCACGGGCTCACGCTGGAGAAGAAGCAGCAGCAGTGTGCTTCTGGCTCACTCGCCACCCGCCAGAAGCACAGGTGGCAGCAATGTAGGCCAGTCCCCCAGGCTCTTGTATTTGAAAGTTGTGTGTCTTGTGTCCATATGGCCGCCTGTCCCGCCTTTCTAGCAGACACCGCTGCCTCTTCTCAGTTCTGATCGTGGTTAGCTGTGGTTCCGCACGCACCTCTGCGCCATATGGAAGATGTTGTAATGTTTATTTTTCAGCGACATATTCACGCTATTTAGACTGATAGTACCGATCTATCCCAGTAGACCTATTCTTGTCAGCCCCCCCAGGTGACATGAATTGGGTCGGGAGATAAATTGGTACCAGGTGGGGATGTTTACATCTTCTCTTCCTTGTGGAAGGGTCGGGAATGTGTCACAGGCCTCCGCCAGGTGGGGGGGCTCTTGGATGTGACACAGTAGGCAGGGAAGAAACCGTCCCGATTAAAGAGAATTGCAATGTGTTTCAGTGATTCTAAATAGTTATGTATTGATCCGGTCAGCCTCACACAATGAGTGTCACCCTGGTACAGGTAAGCCTGGCAAAGGCCAAAGTTCACAGATCAAGTAGAAGTCAATTCTTTTTCTGTGAAAACAAGACAGTGTACACACGGAGAAGATTTGGATTAACAACTGAAACTGTCATCTTTGACATTTTGTCTTTTTTTTTCTCAACCTCTGAGTGAAAAGAAATTGAGATTGTTTTCCTTTTTTTTTCAATCAGAAGTTTCTGTCTTGCAGGTCAGCACTGGAGGAGCCATCCCCCCACAGTCACCCTCTCTACGGCCATGGCGTCTGCAAGTGGCCCGGGTGTGAGGCTGTTTTTGATGATTTCCAGTCATTCCTCAAGTAAGTAAAGCGCCACGGTCAGAGGTATGTTTTCTGTCTCAGTTTGTTTGTCTTTTTTTAGGGAGCGGGGGGGTCGATTACATGTTTTGTGACCCCTGGCTACGCAGATGCACTGCAGGTGCAGCCGGCTGTTATTCCTCAGTCTGGGTTAGCCTGCTCTTGAAAAGGGCAATGCAGTGGGGACTCCTTCTGGGAACTGCATGGGCCTCTAATTCCTGTGATAAGTGCAGTTCCCATGGTGACTAGGGGCCATTTTTCCCAAACAAACAACGGTGGGATGTTTATCTGTGGCAGATCGCGCTCAGGGAGCCCTGATGTTTGCCCTTGTCACCGGTCAGAGGGAGTGCTTTCTAAATTTTTTTTTTAGTTTGCCCTTTGTTTGGCTCATGAATCTCCTGCCTTCCATCTGTGCCTAAGTTTTCTTTCTTTTTTGGGGGAGTGGGTGGTTGGGTTGCCTGGGGCTTAGCAGGTCCTGGCACTGAGGCGGTCCACAAGTGGGCCGCAGTGTCTTTGTATTAAAAGATGTTAAGTTAACAGGAAATGTAAAAATATTACTGGATAATTATGTTACTGGAAGATATTGTAGACAATACTTAAACCCACAACTATAGAGTCTTGAAAACAACAAATCAAAATAATACAATTTAAACACGGACCACAGATATGGAAACACAACATTTGTTTAATGAGAATATCAATGCTGTTATCTATACTGTTTCAGCATAGATAAATTAAAAGATTTTAAATGGTTTAACATTTAAATTTAAGATTTTAAGGAGCTGGCAAGTTTGCTTTGTAAAAGTTCAAAGAACAATCTTCATAGTTAGATTTTGTTACCATAGCAACCATTTTATGCTGTCAGTTTAACTTTTGAGTTTGAGCTCTGTTTGCTCACAAATACATCTCAGCAAATTACAGCCATTACTGATTGCTTTTAAGATTGGCCAATTAAACAACGCCCCCATGTCTCAGATTTCAATAAATCCATGGTGAAATGCTGTTGGTGGTGCTGATGCTCTTAGCAGCAAAAGAGGCCCATACATCAAATTCCACACAACCTTGGACCTGCCCTGCATGAAGAGCTAAATCCACTGTACTGTACACCTCTGCCAAATACAGAGGGTCAAATGGAGAGATTTAATTTCTGTGGCTTTAGTAGTTCTTCCAATTTGTGTCTGTTGAGTTTTTAATAAGGGCCACAGAGACTGTTTAGGTTGCTCGAGATTTTTTTTGTGTGATCTCCACGTGCCGCAACTCTGCCTGACTAAATAAACAAAGCATTTTATTTGACGCCTTTTGATGCGTCTTGTCGCTGCAAAAATTACAAAAATAATGATAAAACAATAAAACCAGTGTGCTGCAGGACTACGAAGCGAACGCTAAAGCTCCTCCACGGACTGAACCACCGTCTCACTAACGCACACTCTAACCGGAAACACATACATAAACTTTTATCAAGACACAGAGATTTAAAGATTTAAAGATTGTGCCATTTCCATTGTACTACTTGAAAATGGTCTCAAAACAAAAACAGCATTGTTTATTGCACATTACATTTGCTGGACAATTTATAACTACCTATATTTCTTTAAGCATTTATACAGCACTTTGTGTTGGTATATTGCAGATAATCCCTCCGAAAAATACACTAAACTTGTACACACAGCGCTATAGTCAAGTCTGTTAGCATCTTTGCAATCTGTACTCTATCAGTGATGCAACTCTGTCCAGCCTAACATGCCTGCCTAGTTCCTGGTTTACTGATCAACCTGGTAACCCAGTACACTACAGTTCCATGGTTACAGGAGAGGGTGAAAGCATCTGCACCAGTGGCAGCAGATCAATGGCTCGCTGTCACCTTGTATTAGTTGCTCTTTAAGCAAAACATGACATGATTTTGTTATCCAAAAACAAACTGTATATAACTAATCCTAGAGAAAGTTCTTTCAGTGCCGAAAAAACGCTTGAACTTCCTCAACATCTTGAATGTTCTTTTAATTGTTTTCATAAATCCTCTTTGAACCTCCTTATCACGTCAGAACGTACAGTTGCCTCAGTTCCTGTTTCAGGGAAAAAACTGTCAGCTATGTGTTCTTACTTTCATTTAATAAACATCCTGCAATACATAGTTATTAAAGCATGTGCTCATATTTTCCCACAAAGACAGGCACACTTAAAATCAGGGAGTGTCGGTTTAAATCTATCAGTATTTATTGTATTCTGACATCGCTTCACCCTTTGTTTATAGAACTAAGGGAGAATTAAAGTTGGTGTGCCAGGCAGAACTCTGCCTGAAAAAAAAAAAAAAAAATCCTAAGTGCACTCAGCTCTTGTTTTTACAAGTGTTTTTATCATGGCAATATCTTGTTTACTTTAGTTGCCTGCTCAAACTGCTTGGAACATGTTAAGAAAACATTTGGGAGGAGAGTCTCCACAAAGCTGCCTTTGTTCGGCAGCATGAGCGGCTCACCAAGGTGTTAACGCTCAAAACCTTAAGCGCTTCCACATGAAACCTGGCAACCGACACCGCTGCAGGCCTCTGACACAAAAAAAAGGATTCCAAATCAAAAACAAAAAATGAAGTACATCAGACTTTCTAATGCTGCTTCAGAAGTCTCTCAAGGTTGGAAGTCCGACCGGAGAGAGACCGCGGCGGCGCAGAGTCAGCGGAACGCCGTGGAGATGGAAAGATGAGGAGGAGTTCCTAACGTGGAGCAGATTTCAGTGCGCACGCCAACAGCAACAACCAACACTGGAACCGAATGTTGCTTTAAACAGCATGTGTATTTGTTTTATCTGTGAAGAAAAACATGACATACCTATCCTGACTATCTTGATAAAAATGAAAGCTCTAAATCCGTCCACACCCCCAAACCCCTATTTTCCAGGTGGGAGGGGATCAGAACCCGGTGGGGTTTTTGTTGAAGGTCAAGACCCCTTTTCTCTTTAACGTCCAGTTAGAGGTCAGAGAAACACTACAGTGCCCTCTAGTGAAGTGAACCACATAAAAACTTCCCAATTCAAAACCAATGAGCTTTTTCAGCCTAACAACTCTTTGAAAAAAATCTGAATAAACCCAGATGAAAGCAAAAACTTAACATTTTAAAAAGGAAATTCTGATGCCTTTAAACTCTAATACCGCTGTATAATTGTGAGCATTTAATTTAAGTCCCAGCCAGTCAGCAGTAAGGAAGATAAAAACATTCCTCAGAGATGGTTTCATATGAGAGAGAGGAGAGAGACAGATTTTTTGATTTTTAATAATTTATTTATTTTTCAATAAATACGTATCACAGCCTATGTAACAGAAAATAGAACAAAAATCAAAGAAGCATACTATTACCATAGAATAAATGACATTAACATCCATCCAAAAATTAGTTCTCCTTCTACCACACTACAAATTACTTCTCTATAACTCCAGATGTCACAACATGTATCTAAGTCTGAGACTGATCTATAAAAATTTAATTCAAGCAATAGCCTAGACTTCACCATGTTAACAAATAAAGAAACCACATCAATATTCAACTCTTCCTCCACCTCTCTTTTTGCTTATGTACACGGCTGTTTTAGCCTATCTAATAAAAGTTTATCGATTGACATTTACTCTTTCACGGCGTGTAAATTTAAAACCACAAATAAATATATGTTTAGTGAAAGCTTCCCCCCCATCTGTTGAAGATCGTTGTCAAAAGCACAAAAAGAGATGACAGATGAACACAGTCAGAAAGACAATGAAACAGTCTTTCTCTCTGTTCACAGAATGGACATTGTTCCTCCACAGCAGGATTAATAACAGAAGAAAAGAGTTTACAGCTACAATACCAAGAAGGATTGTAGCTGTAAATCTGTATGTAAATCATTGTAAATCTCCATGTTTTTTATTAGAGGAGGCTTATATAAAGATTTCCATTTAGGTTTGATTTTAGGTGTTAACGAGAGATGAGTTCTCCATACTGTCACTGCATCCAATCAATTTGTTTTGATTGAGAGTTTTTACAGTCTATAGATAATTTTTCTAGAAACTCCTTCTAGGGGATTCCTTTACTGTCCACCAAATCCAATAAAGGACCAGAGCAGTACTTTATCCCAGGAAACAGTCTGATGGATGGAAAAGAGTCCAGGTGATTTGGTAACATAGTACTGTCTTAATAATCAGTCAAAAGGGAACATTCATGTTTACTTAACTTGTGTTTCCAGTATCTCAAAGGCTGACCAACAATTCAAATAGATTTTATTCAAAAACAAGCAGCGAGTTCAATAGGATCATCCAGTCGAGGTCCAGCCAAATCTACCACCCTCACAATGCAAAGACTTTTGCATTGTGGAACAGTCTGGATAAGATTGTTCTTTCCCAAACAACAAACTCCCAAATAGCACCGGTTCCTGGAGCAGCCAATGCAGAGACTTAGCCTGCTGCTGCCTCTCCTTCCTCAGCACAGCCCACATAGAGAAAACGCTCTTTATAAAAAGAAGAAAGAAAGGAGTTCAGTTTGCTGGAATCCCAAAAATAAGTCCACTAGAACCCTTTGAATATCTGATAAAAGAGAAACTGGAGGATCAACACATGCCGGTGCCACATGGTGGCAGAAACTAGATTATTAGTGACAAGATATATATGACATTTTAGGTAAAATCCACTTCCATTTCAAAAGTCGTCCCTTCACATTATCCAATACATTTTCCCAATTTTTTTGCACAACAGTTTCATTACCTAAAAACACGCCTAAATATTTTAACTCACTGTTTTCCACACTAGGCCTCCAGGCAGACTGAGTTGATCCCCCAACCAACTTCCAACAGTTAAAGCCTCATTCTTTCTCCAGTTTATTTGTGCAGAAGCAATACAGCCAAAAAGAAAGACAGTGTTGACTAAAACATCAATATCTTCCTGTGTGTTTACATAAATTATTACATCATCAGCATAAGCTGACAACTTTAAAGAGACATTACACCCAGGAATAGAAACACCACACAAATCAAAGCATCTCTGACAAAGAACAGCCTTGCTTCACTCTTAAAATATTAAATGAAGCACTTAAGCCACCATTTATTTTAAGTACGCTCCCAATGTCATGGTACAAAACCCGGATCATAGCTGTGAAACCAAGGCTGAAACCAAAAGCAGTCAAAGTTTGCCACAAATATTGGTGTTCAACCTGATCAAAAGCTTTTTCTTGATCTGTAGAAAGAAGACCAAAATCTGTGCCAAATGAGCTGGAGATTTCCAAACATCTCTGAATAATGTGACATTATCACTTATCAGCCTGCCAGGCACACAATACTTTTGGTCTCCATGTATGACTGAAGACATCACTTCCCTGAGTAGGGTAGCCAGGACTTGGAAAACATCTTGTAGTCCATGCAAAGTAAAGAGACTGGTCACCAGTTCCTTAGATCCTGTAGATCCCCTTTCTTTGGAAGCAGAGTAATGACTGCCTGTCTGCAGCTCAGAGGCAGCCAACCTCTCTGTAGGCTATCTGTGATCACCTCCAACAAGTCCTCTCCAATCATAGACCAGAAGGACTTGTAAGAATCAACAGGAAGACCGTCCATGCCAGGGGATCTACCACTCTTTAGGCTCATCAAAGCAGTGTGTAGTTCATGCAGCGTGAGCTGATCCTCCAGTTTTTGATTGGCTTCAGCATCCACCTGAGGAAGTCCTTCGAAGAAACCATTGCTCACATTCGGATTCTCCAAATGTACACTCTTAAAAAGATCTTTGTAAAAACTTACAGCAATCTTCCTTATTTCAGAAGAATCTGATATAGTAGACCACAGACAGACTTTAGGGAGTGAACAATCTTTCTTTCCCCATTCTTTTTTCCAGTCCACAAAAGAAGTGAGATGCGGCATCCATCTCTGTTACACTTAGAAAGCGTGATCTGACCAAGGTTCCTTTGGTTGTTGTGCCTAACAAGTTGGCCAGAATGGCATTTTTAGCTTTGAGGGAATTTAAAAAACCCTTGGTTTCCTGTAGACGCTGCCAAACCCTGCAGTTCTACCATCTGAGTCTCCAAGACCCTCATAGATCTGGTTATGTCTCTAGTGACGTTGCGAGTGAACTGTTGACATAACTACTTGATTTGGCATTTACCGTAAATCACCACAAAAAAAAAAAACTGATTTAAATTGTTTATGACTAACCCAGAAATAGTCAAAAGGTGTTCTAAAAGCTTTATCATTTAAAAGAGCTGTATTAAAATGCCAGTAAACATTGGCGTATGTGAACATTTTTAATAAACACAGAGCAACAAACCAGACAGTGATCAGAAAAACCAACAGAAATTATTTGACCATTTTTAAATGTATTCAGGGGTGAAAGTAGGTGGGTACGGTCGAGTACTGCATACCACTAAAAGATTTTGCGGGGGTACGCAGTACTGGCAAGAGAGGGGAGCGGCTGTCTGCTGTAAAAAATCAATGGGTGCACTGTGCAGCCGTGAGTGTACCCACTAATCAGCCGTGACTGATTAGTTTTTCAAGAACAATCTAAAACACGATCTAATCAGTTAATAAATAGCTTTTTTCCCCAATTCATATTGTTTCTGAACTGTTCGTGCTTTGTTAGAGCAGGGGTGCAATACGTCAATCGCGGATGGTTTTGAATCGATCTTGGTGGTAGGTGACAAACTGAACGCCGCCAGGACACTGAGACCAGTATGTCCTCCGCTGACTCGCTTAACATGACGTTCAGAACTTTATTAAAGAACAACAACAAAAATCAACAAAATGTGTCCAAATTAATGACCCAGCAAAAATAATAATCTCAATAATTATTGTTTCAACAAGGGGTTGCGCAATTCTGTACTTTTTGGTTCCAATACCAACGTAACTAGTAGGAGTTTAAAATTAACTAATCAGCCACCGCTGTGTTCAGGGGAGTGCTTATTAATAATCGCAAAATAAATGTATCAAGTCTGAAGACCTAATATCGTAACGAACTGTTTTCAATGTAATCTCTGCTCGGCTTGCGGAGCGCAGGCGGTTGCCACAGCAATGGGTGTACTTAAATGACAAAGAGAGAGAGAGAGCAAAAAGGTAGGAGTGGTTTTGAGTTGATCACCTGTTTGGGTTGTTTTACCTTTGTTTACCTTTGCTGTGGCACATCACAGCTGCTGTAGTTTCTGAACGTTCAATAAACGACAAACTTGGACTAATTACATCGTTCGTCTGTGAGTATAAGTCATTCACAACAAACAACAAACATGGTAAATATGTTTTATTAAGTATTTAACCAACAAATGGCTTCTACCGCAATAATTATGTGAAATTAAATTGTCTAATATTTAAAAAAAAAATAATTTGGGCATCTCACTTTGAGCTCAGAGTCTGAGAGGCTTTTCCTCTATCAAACTATTTTTTTGCTGTTATGTAGTGGAAATATTGATGTTGAGACTTTCTCCAAAATGATAACCTTTTTCAATCTTTATAGCTCCACTGTTGAAATTGAGGCTCTAACATTCACAAATGACATTGAAATAAAATCCAGTCCAACATCTGGGTTGAGGTGATACTCTGGAACCTGTTGGAGGAAAAATACCCCAACTTCAGAAGATGTGCTTTTATCTTAACAGTGCGCTGTGGTTTCTCCTATCAGCATGGAAGACAGGGTGAGAAGGCGCCATGTTAGGAAGACGAAGTGGAAGCTGCAGGATCTTCAGAACAAACATGTCATGTTTCTAGGCCTACTGATTATCCTTCTGTCTGGACACAGGATCAATATAACCAGTATAAAAGCTAAAATGAATGGTTATATGCCAGACATGGAAAACTGGGAAGCACTCCATGCCATGATGTTCAGAATTTAGGTCTCATGGCATCTTTCGTTGTCAACATTGCAGCCAGTGGGCTGAGGGAAATACAACTCCATTCTGTAGCAATTCAAGAGCTACCCGGCTTTTATCACTTCGCAAAAAAATTCATCAGCACAAAAACTCCAAAGCACACAAGGAAGCAATTGCATTCATATATATATATATATATATA
>CAEFZX010016716.1:0-67300 GCA_903066825.1 Alfaro cultratus | reverse complement strand
ACAGACAGACAGACAGACAGACAGACAGACAGACAGACAGACAGACAGACAGACAGACAGACAGACAGACAGACAGATAGATAGATAGATAGATAGATAGATAGATAGATAGATAGATAGATAGATAGATAGATAGATAGATAGATAGATAGGGCATTCATCTGCTACTCTGCAAAATTTATTAATTTGTTTATAGATTATAAAGCACAACATTGAAAAAATACAGCATATCTACATTGCCAATATAATGGTGAAATGAAATGTATCAATAGTAGGAAAGAAATAGGATCAAAAAATCTTTTGCATGTTCCATCAATGAATTATATGAATTAATATTTATATAATGATGAATTAATTACTCACCTTTCCAGAGAAGCTTACTATGAAGAACATGGAGCAGCAGAACAGGATCCAGTATTTGATGAGAAACCCTTTGACCCCTGAGATCAGCATCCCTACCAGAGGTGACGTCTGGCTTTCCTCCGCTGCGATGAAGAAAATCGAAAAGAAGTGAAAGACAAAAGGGGAGCAGGAAAGAAAAAGGATAAATATTTGCGAGAACTACAGCAAACTAAACAGAATGATGTGAGAATGAATTTTTTAATCTGTCTCATTTCTGTCCAAAAAAGACACTGAGAGAAGCAATTTAAGCTCATTTACGTGGGACGGCTGTAATGTCTTCAAGAGATTCCTTCTTCATGTTCTGTTCCTCCTTTCTTTCTTTCAGCTGCTGGCGAAACATCACCCAGAAGCTGAAGGTGTAGAAGACCTGCAGAAGAAGAAGGCAGCGAATCATGAGCAGAAACTCCAGGATTTATTGGCCGCGTTCAGATATTTTTCAGACATCCGCAGCAGAAAATCTGTGAGGTCAGAACTGTTTGACCTGTTAATACTTTTAATTTTGTAGTATTTAGAACAATGTTTGATGAAAAGAAAGGTTTATGCTGGATTAAGGGAGTTTAAGCGTCCAACTTCACAATAGGATGTTGCCGAAACTTCAGACACATTTTTTCACATTTTTGTTTTTGTATTTCATGTTTACTACAAATATATTAGCAAAAGTGTTGGATTGTTCTGTAACATAGAGTAAATTCATCTAATACTGAAGGAAATCTTGCCTTTTCTGCAAACCTTGACCAAAAAATTAAATGCTTGTCATAGTTTTTCCATTTTAGCCTGATGGATCTCATGAGTCATGACTCACCTTGGCTCCCAGGTGGACACAAGGTGCAGGATGGTAGCTGTTCAGGTCAAAGTCCACTATCACTGCTGGGGGCAGCCCTGGATACAGCTCAGCTCGGCTCAAGCGCAGCCCGCTCAGGAAGCCCAGCACCACCAGGACAGTGCCGTAGGCGGCAAGGAAAGGGGCGGACATCATGGCGTACCGCCGGCGGTCTCGCATCATCCAGATGAAGCAGGACCACACCAGCAGGGCGAAGGTCAGCCAGTTGTTGTAAGTTATACTCCAGACCTAGATGGTAAAGGAATCAGATTGTTTGACAGTTTTACAACAGATTTATTTTTATTTTTTCTCAGATTTACCTCAGGTTACTAGGCAACTTCTAATTGTGAGCATGTTCCTTTAGCATTTGAACACATTAAAAAGAGAGAAAAAAAACCCTGTTATAGGTTTATCTGACACAGTTAGCAAATCCCACTGGTTTTCTTATTTCTTATTTACATTGAGAACATGCCCAGACTCCAGAGACAAATTAAACACACCATAACTTATGGACAAGTTCTGGAAAGCAGCTATTTCCTTGTAGTCATTTCCTAACTTATGAAGATCACACAATTAGCAGATTAAAATTGAAGAGTGTCTAAAGCACAGTGATATTTAAACCATAAGAAAACTGGAAATCATAGATAACTACCTGAACGTCTCTAGACACTCTGACCAACTGGAAAAGGATTATAAAACATCGTCGGTCATATTGTTTTCATTGGAATGTCTTAAAGGTAGAAAATATTGGTGAATGTGGGATTTTGTGAAAAACAATAATTTCTTAATGTGGAAATTAAATGACCCAAATCATGTAGCCTAGCTTATTAGTTAAGCCTTACCAATCCATCAACAGGACAAAATGTGATTTTTTTTTTTACTCTTTAAAAGTTGCTTTTTCTGTCCTTTATTGATTTTGACCCAAACCTTATTTGCTCAGACCTTTGTAGTTTTTCTTTGCTACATTATGGTTAGTTAACAGCAATGAAATTCAAAGATGAAGAGCGAGTACAAGAGTGATTAATTATTAGTTCTTACCTAAACATAATTTTGTTTGGATTTAATTTGTCTAATGCCATTCTCTACAGCTCTGGTAGTGGAGTAGTTTGCTTACTTATTACGGACTGAGTGGTCTAATGCAAAGCGCTCACGCAATTTATTCACAATTTCTCCCAGTGGCTTTCCAGTTCCATTCCCACTGAACTGTGCAAGTCCCATAATGGGACCACTAAAACAATTGCAGCTCTGTAATAACCGCAGGTCGTCTTGCTATGGCTGCAGATACGTTTCCTCTACTGTTGAGAAACAGTACTTGTGTATCACAGCCACAGATGTGTAAAGTGTCACTTGTTGACTCTACTTTACCATCATGATGATGAGGGAGCTAACGTAGCTGTGTTTCTGCAGCAGACGCCCGAAGACAACGAGGCCACTGGGGCCCGAAGGGGCAGGCGAGGTCTCTGTCAGACTCCTGGAGGCTTCCTCACTCTTATCCGCCATTCCTTCATCATTTTCTGCCTCTAATGTGAAAGAGGAAAAACAATAAAACTTAAAAATTTGAATTTGATGGCTTTTCAGGTGTTATGTTTGGACAACTTGTTTCATCTCTTAAGGTTGGAGGTCTTTTCATGACTGAATGAAGAGTAGGCTAGAGTTAAGAGGATTAAAAAAATAACAAAAAGTTTATCAGAAAATGTTTCTTTGCACAGCCCTCAATGCGTCCCTTCTTCCTGAGGGAGTGTATTTCTCGAGCTGTGATTACCAAGTGAAGGAGAGTCGTTTTCTTCGTGAAGAGACGGAGAGTAACAGTTTACATATCCGCCTTCCTCCACCAGACACCCAAGATTGTTGCTGTGGACGTTCTGCCAGGAATCTCTAGTCATCAAAACCATTGACTGAAAGAACAAAAAGAGATTCTCCTTTGAGATTAATAAAAACATCTGTAGACTTTTTAAACAACTGTGCAGTGTAATCAAATTATTAGTACAGCTTACTGGTAAAATTATTGAAATCTCTCCAATTGACAAGAGTTCAGGTGAACCAGTCTCTTCCATTGGGACAGCAACAGGATGCAACCTCTACAACGTTTCTATTTATGAACATTTCCTTCCCACTGAAAGTTACACAGTCAGTGTTATTGGTATTTAAAAACAGCTTAAACGTGCTTGGGAAGAACAATCACTTGGGCTCTGAAATCACAGAGGATACTACATGCTCTATAAAAACAAACACCACCACTTTCTGCAGGATAGCTTCCTGAAATGGGTCTTCATTTAAAAGCAGGTGCATCTAAACATTACATCGCAATGTGGAGCGCAAAGCATCAGATCCACTGGTCTAAAGCATTCTGCAGTAATATTAAACAAATGGAAACTTGTTCTTTGGGGTGATAAATCACGTTCCTCTGTCAGGCAGTCCGATACAGGAGAATGGATTTTGTGGCTGTCAGGAGAATGATACTTGACTGACTGCACTGTGTTAAGCATTCAGGTTAATGGTGGGAGCCTGACAGTGTGAGGTTGTTTATCAGGGCTTGACCCCCCCTAGCTCTAGTGAAAGAAACTCTTAACGCTGCAGGATACAAAGACAATTTGGGCAATTTCATGCTCCTGGATGAAATGAACATGAGACTGACATCAACCCGATTAACACCTTGGGGCTGAATGAGACCTCAGCCTACGAGGCAGGCTGTGTTGTCCAGCATCAGTGTCTGACCTCACAAATGCTCCCAGACTTTGTGGAATACCTTAACAATAGAGTTGAAGCTGCTGTTTTAGTTGCAAAAAGTGGGCTAACACTGAATTAGAGTAAAGAATAAAATACCAGTATGTGAAGGGAAACCTCCACATACTTTTGGCAATAAAGCCTACATAGTAAGAACTGTTTACCTCGTCAGGCAGATAGGTTTCTTCATCCGTGCTGCTCAAGAGCTAAAAGAGAGTTATTGGAGTGACATTGGCTATATGAGCATAATTCTGTTTGTCATACATTTCCATAAAGAACAACTACCATTACAGGCTGAAATGCTGACTTTTTTTATTTTACAACACAGTGTTACTTGAAAGGCAAATAATGATGTTTACACGTCACCTCTTGCCTATCTCCTGTGATGTAGATGACTCTGGAAAAGCTCGGAGGAACTTCAGGGCTTTCTAATGGGTTGTCAGATTTGTCAACATCAGCAGTATCCTGACATGGAAAGAGGCTATTAAAAGCTAATAAACTACTGATATGATGTAAATATTGTTTATGTTCCAGCAGTGGTTAAAAAAACAATACTCAATATGTAATATAGATAACAAGCAAACATGAAATTGAAAGACAGAGGAAAGAGGCTTGGAAAGCAGCAACGCATGCATGCATAAACCTGGAACTTAACCACAGCTGTCCCTCACATCGTCACAGTCCTCCTCTGTGATTTGGACCCATTTGTGCAGCAGAGCCACCAGCGTGTAGTAGAGCAGCAGAAGAACGAAGGGGTTGACGAAGTCAGGCCAGCAGACGTGTGGATGCAGACGAAGACTGTGGGGCGTTGAACTGTTGGTTCGGATAACTCCTGTCATACCAAACAACCTGGATGGAGACGGAAGAACGACAGGATGAAGGAGAAGGAAACCAGGTTAAAGAATGACTTATTCAGTTGAAATGACAAAAGATAGGGGGAAATTAGACAAGGTGAATATTTATGAAAGTGGGGGACTTAAAGCAAGTTGAAAGAAGTGTGGATTAATCCAAACCAACAGAGTTAAAAGGTTCATCCTCTGTTTAAATTCTAAATCGTGGGTAAAGACACTTCTTTTTTTTTTAAATCAGATATTAAAATGAGGTAAAACAGCTGCAGAGTTTACACCATGTTGTAAGTCTCGGTGGGGGGGAGGTCAAGTCTCAATGCAGAAAAATATGCAAAAAGATAAAAAGGATGTGTGATGCTGTGGGCCCTCAAAGCTCTCTTTGTTTGTAGAAAGCAGTCATTTCTTGATCTCTGCAAATTAAAGCTCAGATCTTCCTAAATATTTTTTGTGTGCGATTATTCCTGCTGTGGTAAAATGTGAATTTATTTTGCATATTTTTAAACTTATTTGCCAGGGGTGCCAATAAATGTTGAGAAGGCTATTTTTAGTTCTTAATGCCTGCTGATGACAAGTTAAATTCCAGTAAAAGCAATAAGACATTGTTTAATAACATTAGAATAAGAGAAAACGTTGTATCTGATTGTTATTTTATTTTCTGACCTGGTGAGAGTAAGTACCACCTGAGAGAACAGAGTTCCAACTTAGTTTGTTACATGTAATTGAAATAAATTTGTCAGACTTACATTAGATATGTTTGCTTAACATGACAACTTAATAAACTCAATATATTTGCTTGGATAAACTTCAGTTGAGTACTTGTAACAAATTAACTAATTGTTTTAAAAGTTGGATCACCTGTTTTCTTTTTTCAGTGTATGAAATCAATCAAAGTAATTATTATATCATTCTTAAGTGGGGTTTCCCTCCCCCCTATGCTGAGTTACTAAAGACAAGATTGAATGACAAATGCACCTCGATATACAAAAAAGAAACATTTTCCCCCTGATTTTATCCTCAAACTCACATTTGTGTATAAATTTTTTAATCACTTTTACCTCACGTAAACATCATCTGGTGGGATGAGCTGCTGGGACAGGGGCAGCTGGTAGAGGTACAGAGCCAGCAGGTGTCCTCCGCTGAAGATGGCCATCATCACACACAGGGAGCTGAAAAGCAGCATGCTAATGGAGCGGCTGAATATCCACCACCACACCAGTCCTAAGAACACCCCAAAGTACACTCCTGAGGTGAGGGAAGGCAGAAC
This sequence comes from Alfaro cultratus, assembly GCA_903066825.1. Lineage (NCBI taxonomy): Eukaryota > Metazoa > Chordata > Actinopteri > Cyprinodontiformes > Poeciliidae > Alfaro > Alfaro cultratus. The sequence continues at coordinate 61,242 of CAEFZX010016716.1, read as the reverse complement.
GATGCCTGCAGACACATGGACACAGAGCGGGAAAACAAACAGAAAAGAGGGGAATTAGACAAAACCCCCATGTGTGGATAAACTAGAAAGTTGGGAACTGGTCAGGGGTTTGTGTCCGGCCCGTTGACTGTTGCTGCATGTCTTCCCTCTCTCTCACAACCCGGTACCAAATAAAGACCACTAAAGCCCAAAAAACCCCCTAAAAAAAGCTAGAAAATAATGATATTTCATTCTTTAAAGGGTCTTATAATCTATTAGATTTGGAAATCTATCTATCTATCTGTTTGTTTGTCTATCTCCGTCCGTCCGTCACGTTCAGACAACCTAAAGTCTTCTCTGTAATGTACCTGCCAGCCCCAGCAGCAGAGTGACCACCACTTTCCCCGCCGTGTTCATGATCGCTGACAGCAGCAACTTCACCCCTGCTGCAAACATGATCAGCTTCTGGACAAACTGCGGCGGGCTGGACTGAACCGGCAGAGTGGTCTCCTCAGAGCTGTCAAAAGACGAGGCCTCTGTTTCATATTCGCCCTCTGATTCTGTGTCAAAGGTTTCCACATCCTGTAAGACCAAAAAAAAATTTAAATAAAAAAGTCTAATATGACTGCATGTTACTTTGATACAATTGCGTCATTAAGAAAGTAGATCTGATGACACCTCTGAGGGTAAAGAAGGGATCCCATTTTCATGGAGGTTGACTTGGGGTACGGGGCGCAGCAGTTTTCGGCACAACCTCAGAAGGAACAGGATAGAGAGGAAGAGGCCGATATCTGGAGCCAAGAGTCGCACGATGTTTGCTGTGTCAACCGAACTGAATCTGACAAAAAAATAAATAAATAAAAAATCACAGCAAAAACACAGCGGACTAATGAAGCTATCTCACCACAACGGACTGTAAGTGTGTGATGGGCAAGACTGCAAGGTTTTCGAAAATAAAATGAGAGTTTGGATTTATGGTAAAGTCTCAGACTTTGGAGGAAGCGGCCATTCTGAAACTACATCCATCCAGGTTCATACAAAAATAAAATGTTATGACTCGCTTAACTAGTGTGGTGAAGAAGCACCCTCTTTTTCTCCTCTGGTTTGTAAACAGCATTAATACACAAGTGAGGAATGACTTGTAGTTTGCAAAGTTTCTGATTTCTGTTGATCTTCTATGCTGCTCTTGCTTACGTGTCCTGGGTATAGTGTGTGTGTGTGTCGTGACTATTGCTGTATTGAGCTGCTGTCTGTTTTTATTGGGACACTCTAAATCTCCAGAGCCTTATATCCAGATTAAATAAAGGTCAATATAAAATTAAAGCTGTAGTGCAGCAAGACAAGCTGATGTAAGCATTAAGTCCATTGTATGCAATAAGCGCTCCTTGGAGTTATGAGTGCCATAAAAAACCGTAATGACCCGTTAGATTTTTTCGTTTCAGTATCTCTGACCTTTATGACCTTTTTTATCCTCTATTCGCTAGAATGACAATTTTCACATAAAGTCTAGCGATGCAGCACATGGAGAAGCTTGAACGTTATTTTGGCCTCAAAATATCATCGTAAACCATTACAGAGTTTCGCGTGTAAAGTCAAGACTCTGTTGGACAGCTGAGGCATCTAAAATATACCTGGCAATTAATTAATCTAATTATTTTGTGGGGTTTATTTTTACTTGTTTGTTTGTTTTAAAATAGCAAAAGCAGAGGCATTCTGGCTTCATCAGTCCATAATGCCATTCTTCTGATTTTTATTTGAGACTCCCCAATCCAAACACCGTTAGTTTGTTTCAACTGTTAGACATAAAGGAAAATGGACCATTGCAAATCCTACAGCTAGCTTAACCAAAGAACAAAATTATCTGCAAATAAAATTCATAAAAGTTTAAACTTGAATATTTCCACGTTCAAAAACAGATCACACGCAACTTTTGCAGGCACAACAGCTGCAGACAAGGAAAGCTGCAAATGGAAAAGAAGTAAGAGAATCTGAGACTTTTTTTGTGGGAAACATTTATTTTGTCATTTTGTTGTCAGATTTGCTGCTCTACTTAATATACCCATTCATGTTCTGCTACTTTACCTTTAATGCAACTTAGAAAAAAATGAAGTTTACAAGAGTAAATGATATAAAATAAAAGGCACAACTGCTTTGAAATTACAAGTGTCAAGTACTTCATACCTCACAATTCCCAAGTGGTAAAGGACATCTTCCCAGATCCCAGCAACTGTTAAAAACAAGGGAAATGGTGAAAAGAGCACAACTTAGGAAATCTGTTTCATCTAAAGGTCAGTAATAACAGCATGGGATCCATGTGTTTGCCTTTTGTTGTTGTTCTTGTGTTTCAGTTTCATTTCCAGGATATATGGCTTTTTAAAAATGTGCTAAGACAAGTAACAAGTTGTTGTTTTACCATGTGGAGGGAGGTAACTGAAGGGGATCTGCATGAAGCACTGCAGGGTCAGGAAGGTCACACTAACGTAGATTATTAACCGAATAAAGTGGCCCGTTTTACCTAAAGAGAGCAAAAGAAGAAGAACACAAGTTTGGTTTTATTTTATCTTAGAGCTTTGCAAAGTATTCAAATATTTTCTACTTATGCTATTCTGTGTTTAGTTCAGTCCATCTTCACATCAACTTTGACCGCCTTCGGTGTAACACAAAAGCATCTCCATAACATGATGCTGCCACCTCCATGCTTCAATGTCTGGATGGTGTATTTAGGGTGATTGTGCTGTGTTCTGCCACATGCTGCAGAGTATTTGAATGCAGATTAAAAACAAAAGATCGAAGTTGGTGTCAAAACCATAGCAGCATACAACAACTGACGGTAACATGTACTATGAGCCTGGAAAATACATAAAACCGGCCCTTTAAATTACACATGCAGGTAAATGATTATTACTAATTAAGAAACTTAATAATCCCACTCTTTTTAGATTTGTTTAGACTTACAACCCTCTAAAATACATTAAAGCTTTTAAGTTGTGGCCAAATGTGAAAAGGTTTGAGGGGTGTGAATATTTTTGTTTCATTGTGGAACTGAGTGCCTTTTTTGACTAAAATATTTCTCAGAAAGTGTCTACGATCATACGCAGTTATTTGTGGTAAGTCGATTTTTGCTTTAAGCTATCAAATCCAAATATAAAATGTAAAAACAAACCTTTATAGTTGAACTATCCATCACTGTGTATACATTCCAGATGACTTTGTGAATTAACTGCATTTAAGACCACATTACATGTCAAAAAACAAGTAGCGGTGCAATAGATTTTGGCTGAAAATCCAGATAAATGAAACCATTCCTTATCGATTTTCTGGAGTTTCACTTTTGCGATCAGAAGGTTAGAGAAGACAAATAGCTGACGCAGCCCAACTGCAGCTGAGCCAGCAGATGTGTTGTTGATGTTCACCATTTTTACTAAAAGCATTGTTTCACTTAAACCTCTCTGCTCACACAGATACACACGCATGCTCCGTGAATTATAGGTGGGCCCACAAATAAAACACATTGCGCACACACGGGATGAACACACATTTCATCACTTAGTCCAGGATCGAATTATGGAGAGCAAAATATATGGGATCTGTGGAGCCGAAAGGTAATCAGTGTTTTGTTTTTTTTTTTTGTTTTTTTTCGGTGACGGTTGAGATAAAAGATCGCTGACATCACATCTTTTAATTCTTTGCTGTAATTACGAGGCTATACATAATTGATTCGGTCACTCCCACCACATCCCCCTCACCCCTTTACAAAGTACTTTGAGGGAGGGGCAACAGAGCTTTAATTCTTCTGTTTGCAGCGATCGATACGAGGAACATGCATGACCTACTCACTCATGTTTGACCTATTAAATCTGCTTCATAAGACAAGTCCATGTATAAGGTTTATTATAACATAGTTATGAGGGAGCAAGTGTTAAAGTTCGAACCAGTAACTGTGCTGGATTGTTGTATTTATGCATACGCTCACTGTGCATTGAGGTTTTTATGCTGCAGGGTTTTTTCTTTTAACCTAAGTGTTGGGTTTCTCCTGTTGGGACAGAAGTTAAAAAAGAAGAAGTTTTGATCAAATATTGGGCCAAAAACTGTGACCCAGTCACATTTTTTTTAACTCCACAACAATCTGATCTCTGAAACTTTATCACAAAATGAAATAAGGCGTTAGATTGTAAACTGTATGTATGGCATATAATGCTACCGTCAGTGGGTTGTGTTAATAACTTTAGCAGATGCTGTCAAACGAGTTTGTTTTCTTCAAATAATCTTAGCTGCTAAGTAGGCAGCACAAGCCTAATAAACTATTTAAATGCACACCATTTAGTTGACTTTATTAGTCTAAAAGCACTCAAACTGAAACTGTTCTCACCAGTAGGATAATAGATGCAGACAGATATTAACAGCTTACAATCTCATTGTTATTTTTGGTGCTGTACGTCCATGTTGTCTAACCTAGTTGAGCCTGAAGGCCGTATCTGTTCAGCAGCTCCATCTCTTCTGAACGAGGTAAAGTGTTAGATGTCAGTCGTGCAGCAGCTGCAAAGATGGTTTATTCCTGGACTTTCCAGAAGTCAGAGTTGTTTGAAGATTACCTGAGTTCTCCCAAATCAAGTGTATGATGGCAGACCGAGTCAGCACACGTCCAGTCAGATTATCAGACGTTCAATAACCTCACTGTACAACAAGTGAGGGAAACGCGGGATAATAACGTCACAGATCCTCACTTCAAAGAAATCCCGACTCACCATTAGAAATCAGACATCAATTATTTAACTCATCTTTTGGGTTGAAAACTTAGCACAGCATGTTTGTCCAAACCTTTAACTCAACCCTGTGGGATTAGAGGAAACGATGACTGACAAACAATAAAAAAAGGGGGAAAAAATCATGTAACACAATAATTTGTTCTCGTTAGAAGGTGGCAGAGGAATTCACATATTGCTTAACACAAATTTCAGATGTTTCAGAAAAAAAAGTCATACTTCTCATTTGTACTACTTTTCATTGACTGCATCATGACTAACCTATAGTGTTATAAAGAAAACATGTCCATAAAACTACAATTTTTTATCATTAGCCTGTAAAAGCTTACACAAAGTATAAAGACGGATATTTAATGAGGAAGATTAAACACTACAGACCTCATAAAACGAAGGCCATTAAAAGTGAGCGCTTTAAAATAAGTATTCTTAAATGGACACAAAACACAAAAGCTTTGTGTATAATTTTTGTACATAGAAACATTACATACAAAATGACATGCCTAAACAAAAACATAATTTTGTACATATTTTCATTTTCTGAGCTTCTGGACACACCCATGTTGAATAAATAATGGAGAAAATGATTCAAACTATTCAAAAATCTGTGTACTGTCCTGAAGCTTGACAGAGACTACTTTGAATCAGCTTTAAAGCATGTCATTGAACATATCAGATGAAACATAGGACCTGCTTGGAATCCCATGAATTAATCCAAATGCTGAATTTGAAGCCATTCTTGATTAAAATGACCATGGGTGTTTGAGAAGGAATTCATTGGAGCGCATGGACATGACTTCGTTTGATGAAATTCGTAATTCAGACATGAATAATTGAAACTGGGGAAAAGATGCTCCACATCTCAAATACAACCTGAGTCAGAGGGGCTTCTCTCACCTTTTAGGGAGACTGGGCTCGGGTTTGGCAGCAGTGGTACGGTGAGCAGGAACACAAAGTACACCGCAGAGAGGCCATTATAGCGAAACGAAGAAGCTGAGGAGATAAGGAAACAGAACCAATGAGTTGGATAGAAATGGTCCAGCTAGGCCTATCGGAGCAGCCTTTTACGATTTACTATACCATTTATTTCTCTTGTAGCTACACAGAGCCAGTAGGCTGTTTTGGGTGTACACTCCTTTTAAAATAATTTAAAAAAACACCTGAAATGACCCCTCCTCTGGAGTTTTCTATTTGCATTATTTTATATGTGTTTAAAAGACTAATTTGTTTGCATTTCACATTTAAAAACACCTGAAATTGACCAAAGGGCTCTGGAATTTAGTCAAGAAATAACAAGTAGAAATGTATAACAAATACATGTCCAAAGAATTAATAAAACACAAAAATAGACTAACCCAAAGATTTTAGCTTCTCCATATGCTCTTTAGACTCATTCTTCAGCAGCATAAAGTAAGAGTAATAAAAGTCCGGATGCTGTGTGTGATCCTGAGTCATTTCTGGCTGGGGGAATACTGATGCTCTTCAAAAAGAGCCAGTGGCAGAGGATGAAGTAAAACAATTACATACCATTTCTGAACTGGTTAAAATATTTACTTTTCAAAAACCACAACATTTGCTTTCTAATAAAAGCTAAGCTATTTCCAATGAAACAATAAGTAAAATAAAAGTAATCTAAAGCACCTCACGAAATAAAAGAAGCCCAAAAAAGTCTGATCTTCATAGAACGAGAGCTGAAGTTGAAGCTGCGCACTAAAATCACTCAGATTGTAATATAAAGTTATTCCTTTTCCAGAGCCATCAGTTTATGGACGTTAGATGTTTCCATTACAAACTTTCGATCTTTCTTTTTGTGTTTTCTCAATGCCTCATATCTGAATTCTTTATCAGATCACCTCTGAGATCTTTATTTGATCAAGTTTATACCATTAATCAGAATCTCAGGTTGTAAGTTAAAACCTTAAACAGCCAAAAATGCAGTAATTTAAGCAAAATTACAACAACAACAAAAAAAAACAAAAACACTCACCGGTCAGCAGAAGCAGAGGTAGTAATAAGTTATAAATTATCCCAACCACAAGCTCCCCTGCCATGCTGCTTCCTGAGATTCCTGCAGATTCCTTCAGACGCAAAACCCTCAGCAAATAAGTGCTTCAGGAAGGTGGACGGAAAAATCCAACCGTCTCACTCATTTCGAAGAAGAAAATTAACCTCCGTCAAAGCGTCCTCTGAAACCTCTTTTAAAAGTGCGACGCCCTCAAACAGTGACAGGAATGGTAAAACGGGAGCCCAGAAACAGGCAGGACTCAGAGAAGAAGACCTTGACTTTATGATGCTGGTACTGATGGTGACTCCCTTTTGCTCTTTGCTCGTGTCTCTGTCACACCCTCCACTCCCTCCCTCATCTCTCTCATACTATGTGCTGCATCTCTAATACTCATATTGCAGATAATCTCACACAGGAGGATAGCCTCTGGTTTCACCTGACAGAAAAAGTCTGCTTCCACGGTTAAATAAAAACACCTAAAACAGCGTAATTATTGAACATCCATCATGGGCGCCTTTTATAGAAATGTTGTGTGTACACAAAGCAGGCATTCCTGCTGTCATTTCTGTTGAAAATGATGTTTCTGGTATTGACAAACAGCTGTATTTGTTTTCTTATGGACCCTTGCGCTGCCTCATCATATTTGCACTATAGGTTGAAGGGAAGTGTATCTAATATTCATGGCTGTGAGGCCATTAAAGCACTGGTGTGACTACAGAGGAGTAATCACTGTATGCAGGCTGAGACAATCAATAACATAAATTTGATGTCAACTATAAAATACATATCACAAGATCATGTCGCCTTAAAATATGTTTGTTTGTTTTTTCTAGTAAATATAGCACATTTGGAGTTAATCTTTTTAGCAAACTGACATGTGCCAAACATTTAACTGAAGCATTTTTACCACACTTTTTCTTTTGTTAGTTTAACAATGTAAAGAGACTTTTAGTGAGTAATCTGTGGCTTTCCCTGGGAAAACAACCAATGTATTCATTGTTTTATATTTAAGTCTTTAAACTGAACTGCATCTTAGAGCAATTTTACTTTTAGAAGTTATTGTCTAAAAAATTAAATAAAATCTATCAGATGTCTCCATTGAACTTAAAATGAAGAATTAAACTTACTTAGAAGATTTTGAGGTGTCCTTGGAAAAAAACTGGAAATTATCTGTGACCCTCCATCTTGGAGTAAGAAAAAGGCTGCCCTCTAGTGTTCAATAGGCCTAACAGCATGAGCACTATTGATAATTGCAGGGGGGGGTTCTGAATACGTTTCATTTACAGACAAATACATCTTATTAAAAATTTAAAAAAGTAAGATAGCGTAACTGAAATGGTCAGTTTCCCATATTTAAATGGGAAAATAAAAAAACTGATTATATCTGTTGTCTAATAACTGCAGATGCTTAAAAACGAACATGATAACAGGGAAAGTTTGAATAGGAATGTTATCAATTGCTTTTTAAATCCAGAGTTCAGACTCTGAAGGCAGCAAAGAAACAGAGGAAGCTTGTTTGCCAGTCGAGGTGCATCAGGTCTCCACAGTGAAATTCCCTTGACTTTTTATTTTTTTATTTAAATCTGGTCTTAGGAGTTCGAGTTGGAGTCTGTGGCCTCAACAATTTGAAGCTTGACCATCGTGACAGTTTGAGTCAGGATTTTCATGTGAACTCTTTGTTCTTATTAAGAACCTTGCAGCAAAGTTTGCGCTCAGCTGAAGGAAACCAAGAGCTATTTTTATTTATACATGTGAAATTGAATTAAAATAGTCTAGACGAGAGAAAATTATGCATATATATCCATCTCCAGTTCCTGTTTTTCCATCAGCCTTCTTAGTATAGAAATATTTTTGAATTGCTAAACGATTTCAGGTAAGTTGTTTTAAGCGACATTTCAATATGTGTTAAATGGTCAAGAACAGCTAAATTCCTTAAGTGCGGCTTGATGGCAGAGTTCAAATGTCCAGTCTGTTGCCTGATGATGGGAATCATGCTCTCTGGAGCAATGATTGGACAACTTAGTCTGTCTGAGAGTTCATCAGAAAGGGGTTACAGAATTAAAGGGGCAGTGCAGTTGAATGTTACCTGCATACGAGTGATAGGAGTCACTGTGAAACTTATTAATCATGACCTGTCCAAATTGGTGTATCAATGGCAAAAAAAATAAATAAGGCCTAACAAACTCAACTTAACTGAAATAAATAATATAAAGAGGACACAACTTTTTTTAAATTAATAAAAACAACAATAACGAGCTGTGTAAGCCCAGACATGAAGTTTATTTCCTTTTTCTTAAGTTATTTACGCAGCTCAGTGGACAGACTTTAGTTCTTTTTACGTCTGTGATTTTCTATATGATCTTCCCAATCAGCAGTGATTTGGTGTAGTTGTCGTTGTCTGGCGTGGTGGTTGAGGTTGCACAGTTTGTTTGCTGTGCTTTTACTATGCCAATCACCCAGTATTTGCATTTATTCCCATTCAAATAGCAGAGGATGCTTAAAGCAAAGTGGGGTGTGGCGGTTTGTGGAAGGAGGAAGTGACATTTCAGTAAAATCGTCTGCATGGTCAGACAAACGGGTAAGGATTGGGTCTTTTTCATGAGTTTCCCCAGTGATCCCCCCTTGCAAAGGGAGTTATTCAACTTCTGTGCCTCAGATCTATTTACATGAATTAAAATTGTTTAGACTTTGTTAAGTAACACACCTTGTCCCAATTCAAAAAGAAGAACAGAATGATCTTCTTTTTTTTTTTTTTTTTTGCTGAAGAGTTAGTACCAGCTGCAAATGCAACACCACTGAAAGGTGGTCAGTCTTCTTATGCCTTATGTGATGTCATCAAAGGCATGTGCTCCTGGGAGCCTGTTTTGGGAAAGCTAGTTGGGTTTTTTATGTCGATTACATAAGGAATGACAGTAAAAGAACCAGAAAAAGTGGCCACGACATGTTCTATAGGTGGCAAACTACATGTTAAGGGATTTTTATAAATTTTACAGAAAAGTCGCATTAGCAGCTTTAACACATCATTACTCCCAGTTTATTCCTGTAAGTTCGCAGCATTTAATTACCCGCTGTTTGGCTGTAAATCCGCTTCAGGCCGCTGACCCTTGGTCAGCAGGGATCCCAACCTGTTACGGTCCTTTTGCTTCGAAGAGGGCGCCGTTTTCTGCGCACGGCAGTGCCGCTGACGCAGCTCCGCGCCCCGGCCATGTGACGAAGCGCAGCGGCCTCTCCTCTCCGCCTCTCTTGGTCCTTCCTTCCCAGGGTTCAATGAGCGCCGTGTGGCCCCACCCCGCGTCTCTTCAGCGCCGTCTGCCTCTTCAGTGTAGCCTACTATTCTCGGAGGAAGAGAAAGGGAGAAAATAATAACAACAACCCCCCGAAGACTCGCTTCTTGGGACCGCGCTTCACCTTCCTCGTCCAGCGCGCACCCCCGCCTCGCCCCCCGGAGAGGAGCGGCCTTTCACGGTGGGAATGTGCTGCTACGAGAGCCCCGCGTCCTATTTTTTCTGAATGTAAATGCACATGTAAGAGTGTCAAGCCTGTGGCGTGTTTACCCTCCTCGGATTCAAGGTGTTGGAGGGGGGGGAGAGATCTGTAAATATCTGTTTGTGTGACAGTCTGTAGGTGTGTAAACATTTAGAGGCCGTGTAAAAACTGAAGCCTGACAGCGGGGGTCGATTTTCTTTTTTTCTTTTTTTTTCACCTGCAAGAGACGTGGATGCATTTCGAAGGATTCTCGGATCTTGGTCACGTTTTCTCTTTCTTTTCTTTAACCCACCCTTTTTCTGAAATCGGGGTTTCCTCATTGGGGGATTCATCTGGAATCTCAAAGAATAAACAGCATATCGGTGCGCAGTTTTAGAGGCTCGGTGGTGATGTGAAGGACTGATAACACATTTCTGCAACAAAAGAGAGGGAGGGAGAGAGAGAGAGAAAAAGAGAGAGAGAGAGAGAGAGAGAAGGCCCTTTGGAGGAGAAAATACAGCAAGGAACAGCCATCACAAATAAGGAGGACAAATTGGGGGTCTCGTTTCGGAGTAAGAGGTGGCGACGGAAAGACAACCGCAGCGAGTTTGGAGCTCGATTTGATGCGGAGAAGGAGCCGGATGACGACGGCAGGAAGAAGAATATCATACATGTAGCTCGTTTGGGTACACATATTATTTCCCTTCCATATACCCGACCAAAGACAGCCACCGGGGAGCGAGGAAAAACCCACAAAAGCACAGTGTAAGTGTAACACCTTTGGACATGTTTCTTGTCACAGACGACGCGGAGACGAGCAGCGCCTCAGCCCGGCCGAGCCTGTCGGACGCGCCGAGTTCAGCTCCTTGTCACGGGCAGCAGTGAGACGCAAGACCCCGGCTTTCGGAGATGCAAATTAGTCTCTTTTCGCTGCCTCCTTTCGAGGTGAAATCTCGCTTTTTGGTGTCGTAACGGACGCTGTGGATTATAATTGCCTACCAATTTGTCGAGGGGGGAGTTAATAAGAAGGAAAAACAAACACTAAAGTGAATGTAAGGAGGGGGAAAGGAGGATTGAAAGCTAACTGAGAAGGCGGCCTCCGTGTCGTCAGCAGCAGTATCCTGCCCTTTTTCTGACAGCAAAAGACGCTTTATGCACACATTTACCTATCCAGAATTAAACTGCGGACAGTTTTCCAAACTATAGCTGTGTAAATGTGTGTTGCATTGTTGCCAAATCCGAGGGTCAAGCGAGGGACCTAGACAGTTTTTCTTCTTTATTTTCGTTTCTGCATACTCCCCCTCCCAACACTTCTACTTGTTCCACTCCTCTTCCTCCTCCCCTGGACCCCCATTTTTTTTATTTTTTTTCCTCTTGCGGGAAGATGGGTTGTTTGGGCAACAGTAAGACCGAAGACCAGAGAAATGAGGAGAAGGCACAAAGAGAAGCAAACAAAAAGATAGAGAAGCAGCTCCAAAAGGACAAACAGATCTACAGAGCAACACACAGACTACTACTTTTAGGTGAGTTTGGCTGACACCTTTTTGTTTGTTTTTTTACCTCCTATCCCTGTTTATCAGCTCTATAGATATTTGCTTTATTATTTAATCCATTGCCTATTCAAATCAGAACCAACCAGATTTTGTGCACAAACAAAAAATTTGACTTTGGTTTCACACACTCAGCCTTCAGCTGTGAACTTTTAACTTTTTAAGCCTTTTTGCCACAATATTACATTGTTGTACCTGTCAGGAAAATTAGTGTGAGTATATTTGTACATATTTTATATCCCACTGCACTAAAAAGTTGGGTCCATACATAGATCCACCAGTTTTTCCATCATGTCCTCTTGTCCACCAATTTTTACCCATCATGTCGTCACCTGTCCTCCCATGTAATTCGTTCATTCATCCATCCATCTGCTTTTCTGCTTCTTTATCAGAAAAGGCACTCTCCTTTTGTCTATCTATCCATCCATCCATCCATCTATATACCCATCATTTATCCATCAAAAGAAACAAGATATTGGGAAAACATTACATTTCAAAATCAACAATACTTCACTGATATCAGTTACAATTAACCTACTGTCCCCCCCCCCCAACATCTAATTTTTCCTCTGCCAGGGTCTTCTGGTCTTTGTAATTAGAATCTGTTTCAGTTCTGAATTTCCATCCAATTTGCCAAATATGTATTTGGAAAGTTGAGTTTTGATTCATGGCACTTGAAGTGTTATAGCTATACCATTTATTGCATCCAAGTAGTCCTTTGCATCCCCAAGCTTGGTATTGATATTCCATCCATACCTCTTTTCTTCCATGATGCCTGTAGTTTCAAGTTCCACCTTTAGAGTCTGATCCCTGTAAAAACAGGATTTGGAGTGAATGTTTTTATGTATACTTTAAGAATAGACTGAAAGGAGCTATGAACTCCAGCCAAGTCTGGAACCCTGCAAGTGTTTTCATGCCTAAAATTGTTTTATGTAAGTCTGGACTTTACAAAACTACTGGGATGTATGAACCAATTAGCTGATAAATGTAAAAACACTCCCACATTTTACAACTCCACACTGAAACATTGTCAGACAGAAGCTCTATATTTAGTCAGATTTCTATAAACACATGCAATCTATAATTTCAATAAAGATAAAGTGTTATCCATGCAATGTCATCATGAAATAGTTTTTGGCCACAGGATATCCAGTTTATCACTTTTGGACAGACAAGATGTACTTGACAGTCAGTTCAGTCCAATTTTATCCCTGCTAAAACATAAATCTGTTGCACATCCTTTATACGGCAGCTGAATCCACTTCATATGTTTCTTACATTTAGCTTTGCATGTAGCAAATTGTAACATTTTGCAACATTTTTTGATACAAAGAATATTTATTGCTTTTATGCCAAGTTGGTGCTGTCACAAAGAGCAAACTTGAAATATGAGTAAGCATGTCCAGAATATGGTTTGGGGACATATTCTCTGGCTGGGGGCTTTCTATGTTCTCTAGCAAAAAAGACAGTTATGAATGGAAAAAGTTACAAATGTTCCCATTTATGATGTGTACCGAGCATAAACACTTATTTTCTTTTTTTTGTGTTTGCGTGATGAATTGACAAGCTGCCCAAACTACCTCACATTAGTGATTATTATAGCTTATACAGGCCAATTTTGACAGATTTCTGGATGTACCATGAAACCTGTCATTTTGCATTCATGTCTGCACTGGTTTTCCTAGCAAACCAGTTCCATATGATTTGTTGCAACCCAGTTTTAGCTTTTCCTGAAATACATCCTGTGTTCTCAGACGCGCTCACACATCTTTAATGTGACGTATTTGTTAAGAAGTATTGCCAGTTCTTTGGCAATAACTTACTACAAGTGTTATATTTAGTAAAAACATTAAAATCTTTAAATTCCACAATATTTGACTGAATGCACTGTTTGTTAGTATTATCCCCTTCATCGATATTATCTAACATTTAATTGCTGTTTTGTGTTACGAAGAACTTACTCTTGCAAAAAACAAGGTTTTAATGCAAAGATGACAAATCTGCTATGCTTTTGTCTACTTTAAGATTAATAAATTAATGATCTCGCACTATTCCTAAAAACCTAATTTCAAATATAGTTCCCTTTGAATTTTCATATATTTTCTTGGTAATCAAGTCCTCTTTTCTCTTTACAAAAATCATACTTCATACCTTTAATTGTGCTAAATTATGAAACAATTCGAGTTTAACTCAATCATAAACCTTAATGTTTAGAACATCTTTTGATTTAATCCCAGAACAATAATGTTTTTCACCTGCAAAGAAAATAACTTGTGATTTACTAGATACTTCACACTTATCAATAATATTGAATTGAAAAGGTTTAGGTCCCAACACCAAACCTTGTAGGACTCCATATTGAATTGTATTTGTTAACCCAGGCACCCAGCTTTATTTGTCAACCATTTTTAGTGCCTATAATCCAATCAGCCAATCATTTAGTTTTACAGACCTTTTTAAAAATCATTCTAAAAACGTATTGAAAATCCATACTGAAACTACCTAATTCTTTTTTTTTTAAACATGTAAAGCTCCTTAAAAATTGTAAAAAGGAATTGCATGGGTCTATAATTGTCAAAATGATGCTTATCTCAAGTGTATTACATTCTGTTAATCAATATATTAAACATACACAAGTATGTTTAACAATTAAAGGTCTACTATTTTTGGAACAACTATACTGAATAGGTTTTGTAATGCATATACAGTATTGTTGTTAGTGTTAACAGTACATTCAAAATGCATTTAGTTACATTACAGCTGATTTGTTTCAAGTGTGTAGTTGCTGTCATATTTTTGTTCTTTAACAAGCATAAAATAGTATTATATTGACAGCTGATCATTTTTAATTGAGGTAATGGTTAACATAATTTTACTTTACATGAATATACCCAGAGAGTGGAGGAGTTATGGGGAAATGAGATCCAGCTTTTGATTTATTGATCTCTTTCTCTTTTTGCGGTTGTTCTTCAGGCCTCATAGCTTTCACAGTTGAGACGCTGCTTCCTCCCTGCATGGCCTTCTGGGATGTTGTTTTAGGAAACATTGTCAACAGTGTGACTGCCATTGCATAAGGCCAAAAAGGCAGCACTGTGATGGGTTTTTTAGCCTCTTGCTCTCAGACTGAAGGCCTGTCAGCATGAAAACATGCTGCAATTGTGTTTTATTGTATTTTTAAGTAGTTTCTGATCCTAATTAAAGCAATTTCATGTACTTTTTAGAGTAATGTGTTCACTTTTTGTTATAGAATATTTAGATTTATTGGTTTAGAGTGGAACAAGGGATTATTTTAGCACTTAGGCCAAAAATCCCACAATAAAAGCTACCTCAGAAAGTCTAGAATCAGGTGTGGTGATTTTTCCTAGTTAGAATACGTATGTGGGGGAAAATAGAATTAGAATTTTTTATTTTTTTGGTTATTGAAAATAGAAATATGTGAATTTCTGAAAAATAAATGTTTATTTGTTTCCATGTAGATGATGTCATTTAAATCTGACTTCCAACATGATTACTGATGTTTCTATAAAGCTCAGATGCTTTTTTAGCTGATTTCCAGAGCCCAAAAATAAGACTTCAGAAACCAAAAAAGGGCCATTTTCCTTTCAGATCGGGACTTAAACTGGATCCATGGTGTTCCAGCCAGAACCTGAAAAAGACCTTTTTCATAATTTGAGGAATGTACAATACATCTGAATTATAAGTATATGTTTTCTCATCAAATATCCAGAATGTGGTTGGAAAGATTATTGAAATGTGAGTGCAGAATGCAAAGTATAGAATTTTGAAATGAGAAATGCCTAATAAATATAATTTGGCAGGTTATTGTTTTATTTTTCTCCCAGGAAGGCATTGGGTAAAGATTGAGTTTGAAAGTTGCACTACCAAAACTTAAATAGGTCAGTATGTAGTATTCAATTGTTATATGTTCATGTATGTGTGAGTTTTTACTTATTTTACAAAATTTCTCCCGTTGTGTAGATTGATGTGCTCTGCTCTTTCTAAAAATCATAATGTTCGATTACTTTGTTTCCAGTGAGAATGGATCACGTTTGATAAGCTTATATTTTTCTCATGGAGGAAGTTGTGGCGACATTAGAACAGTGGGACAAAACCCAAAACAATGATGTGTGCCATTAAAGATGGTTCCCTTTTTTTCTTTTCATAGTAACTTCATGAAAAGAAAGTAACTTCATAGACATCCATTCATAGACAAAAGGTATTAGCTTATCTTTTGTGCATATATAGATTTATCTGTGGATATGGCTTTACTGTTTTACTTATTTATTAGTGTTTTATTTATAGTTAGTAACTTTAGTGAGAAAGTTATTCCTGTTTATTTGGGTCTACTTTGGTGCAACAAATCAAATCAGCAGGATTACATCCTGTTCCTGTTTGAAGGTCGCGTTTTTCTGCCTAGCAGATCAAGGACTTATTGATAAGTCCACATTGGTCACATCGGGCAGAAATGATCAGGGAACCTGCCCATTGCAGCTACCACCGACTCCCTAACTTGATTGGATTTCTGGAGCTACCCTTGAATGTCAACTAAAATGGATCACGTGAACTAGAAGTATTTTTATGTCATAAATTTAGACTAACAAGTGTTTAATAGCCCTTTGAGCAGCATCAGTTCTATTTTGCTTAAATTTACAAGTACCCTTAAGTGTATCAGCCAATGTAATTATGAAAAATTTAATTAAAACATTGTATCTTTGTTGTTTGGTTTTGTTACTGGTAATTATGTTTTCCAGATTGTTACGGCCTCTCAGTAAAAACACATAGCTAATCCTAGCTGTTGTAGCCTGGTCTGAAGCAGTCTACCTCAGCAGAATAAACCTCTGTGATAACTTCTGAGATTCTGGTTTTGTTGAAAAAAATCAAGGATGGTTTAGGCCTGAAAACTCTGAAAATCTGGAGTTAATCCATCATCAAGGACATTTACAAAAAGCAATACGCAGGAAAAACATTGGTCAGCCCAAGAAGAGCTGCAACCTGGTTCTTCTGTATAGTATGCAGCTCAATCCTCACCTAGCTGTGCTTTCTGCAGGGCCGACATTACAGAGCAGATGTGAGTTTTGTTCTGACAGCAGACACAGTGAGTAGGGACCTGCCGATGCACAGTCAACGTCCCAGCAGGACCACGTAGCGTTAATTTGAGTTTGTTGTCAAACAGACGCAGAACACAAAGCCAACACTCACGCCAGCAAGACTTTGACTTGTCTGTAAGACTCATGTATTGAGAGGAATACGTTTTTATATTTTCAATAATTTAACTGTTCACTGTGGCCATTCACCACCTTTACACCACTTTGAATATACTTTTAGCAGATCAGTGGTTCAGGATTTTGAGGATTTTGGATTTTGGATTTCCCAGTCTCTAGCCTGGCCAGTTGCCTTCCTATGCAATTCTACTGGATTCTCATCAACCTTCAGTGGTTTGCTCTTGGGTTTAGTCCAATATTTTTCTTTTTTGCTATTTTTTGCATACCATTTTGTGATTCCCGGTTATTTTTCTTGCAAAGTCATGATTCAGTCTGAGCACAAAAATATTTGAATGTGTGGACTTAAGGCAGGACTTGTCCAAACTCTTACACAAAACCAAAACGTTACAGTTGACGGTGCATTTTCCTTTAATAAAAATGAAAAGCTTAAACAATTCAAACATCTGTGCTGATCTTTAGAAAGGGGATTTTTAGGTATATAGGTTTTTTTTGTTTTCTTTTTAAACAAAATACCCTCTTTTTTTTTTCCTCAGGAGCTGGCGAGTCAGGAAAGAGCACCATCGTGAAACAGATGAGGATCCTACATGTCAACGGCTTCAATGCAGAGTGAGTACGATTCACAAACGAGTCATATCTGCTGTTCACTTAAGATCACGGTGCATTGAGATGTCTGGGCTGAAACTTCTCTCTTTCTGTTCAAAATTACAAAGAAACCTAAACATAAATAAATAGATAAATAGATAAATAAATAAATGAGATTTTTATATATATAAACTATCAACTTTTTTTGTATTTTTGAGTAACACACCTCAGTTTTTAAGTGGCCTCCTAAGTCAACACAACTTATGTGACGCCTATGTAACATGCCAGAAAGCAGAGCTGGATTATACACAGTTATACGTTATATAAACAGCTATTTTAAGTAATTGTAAGCTCTTCTAATTTCTGTCTGATGTGCATTCCAGGTGAGCTACAGGTGGACAGCTCCTCTCAATGAGCTGTGTTTTCACTACCAGCGAGGAATTTCTTTGGTTGAGGCACTAATTTATCCTCACACTTAAATGTTTCAGATTCTTACACAGACTTTAATAACATACAGGTAGCTTGAGTAAATACAAAAAGCTGTTATTTGTAAGTGATAATTTTATTTGTTATGAAAAAAAGCTTTCCAAACCAGCTTGGTCCTTTGTGGGGGAAAAAAATAATTGTCAAACCGCCCATCAAATTGACTTTGTGGTGCACTGTTGAAGCACTGCAGGTCTCACTTGCTTCAGATAAGGCCAGTGTTCATGATCCAACAATAAGAAGGAGTCGGGGTGAAATTAGCTTCCTTTGATGATCGCTAAGACTTTAGAGAAAATATTCTGTGGAGTGACACGAAAGAAGTGGAAAATGACGCTATGAATTTTGTTTAGCAGAAATTCCTCAAGGACAATGCCCAGGCACCGGTCCATAATCTTAGCCACCTCTAACTGGCTAAAAAGAATCACAATTGGTCCAGTCAAAGTCCAGAGTTAGATTTAATTGTGATGCTGTAGTTTTACCTTAAACTTCCTGAATTATATAATCTTTTACAGTGGTGTTAGAGACCCATTACCTATTTTAATGAAAATTTTATGCCAGTTTTTTATGCCAATGGTGACACGAACGGTAGGACAGTTCATGTAGGAGTAAGTCGGCTTGGACAGGTTGTTCTCCCCTCCAAAAAAGAAAAAAAATATCCAAATTTAAGCTCTACATTTTGTATTTACTCCGTTTTCAAATATTTATATGTATGTTGTTGCTTTTTCAATTCTTCTCTGTCTTAAATTGTCGAATGACAGAAAAGCAAAAACAGAAAAAATCTCTGAGGGCAAATACATTTTCACTTCATATGTGACAACATAAACTGCTGATATAATTTAGGGTCAATAAGAATATGCACATCTTGGAACCGGTTTTCATTTGCAAGGTGTACAGGCTGCTGAAAAGAAGAACTAAAACCTGACAGGAAGTTGAAGTAAGTGAGACCTCTACAATAAAACAAAATAGGGAATGCAAGGAGAGAACAAGAAAACGCTAAAATTATATACCTTGGTAAACTCTGAGGCACCTTGTTCTATAGTACAGAAAATATTGACTTGTTTGGCTTCACTCAAATTAACTTGAGTGGGATCCCATTGTTTATCCATAGGCTTTCATATGTTGTTGGTCCACCCTTTGCATCTTTTATTGGGAAGACGTTTTTGTGTTTTTGGGAAATTTTGGACCATTCTTCCAGGAGGACATTTGGGAGGTCAGACACTGATGTTGGATGACGAGCCCTGACTAATTGTATCACCAGTTTTTAGAGCTGATCCTGTGATAGCTCTGGTTGAATTGGTTCGTGTTTAGTTGCAATGACTGCTGATTAACTTGTGTTTTACCACATTGGTTGTAACCCAGGTCGGAGAAACCCTGTGGGAAGTCTGACGAACTGATTATACAATGTGATCTTTCCTTTTTTGTAAAGTTCTGGACACAAACCAATAGTCACTTTTTTTTCTTCCTTTTTTTCCACAGCTCTCCAGAAAGCTGTTTTCTTCCTGTTTTTGTTTGTTTCTAGACCACATTCTTGAGTCTTGCTTATTTTAGTGAGCTAAAAAGGAATTTGTGTGTGAGTTATTGTGTGTCATTGACTAAGCGTGGTTTGGTCTGGTGGTGGTTATGTATTGGACGGGACAGAAGCATCTTTGCAAGGTTTGACTAGAAAATCAGCACCTTAGGCAGACTAGAGCATATGACCCAGTGTGTGACTCCACAACACTGAACAGTGTTTGTGTGTGCATAACACAGTTTTTATACAAAGAGTACATGTCTGTCCACGTCCTGCGTAGGGACGGATGTGTCTGTCCGGCAAACTTGACTACACCATAAATTGGACAGCAGAGAATAGCTGGAGTACCTTCATCTAAGCTTGTTGACGCACGAGTGTGTTTGACTGTGTGGGTCAGATGTGTGACATTAACTAACTTTTGTCAGTGAAGATTTGTTGAGACCAAAACAGCAGACCGGTTGCTAGTGGGGGTTCACATGACAGGCATAGTAATGGGTTTTAATTTCCACAGATCCTCCAGCACGACATAAATATGCTGATTTTGGACCTCAAATGTTGAGTGGTTCTAGTGACGAAAGATTTGAGGTGAATGGAAGAAGTGTTGTGGTAAAGTCAGACTAATTAGCTTGTCACCGGAAGATTGCTGGTATCTGCTGTTGGTCAGATTTGGGAGAATGAATGAAACACCCACTTAGATCTCCATGTTCCTTTTAACTGTGATGACTGCACTGTTTTTGGCCAAGGCATTCACCACTGGAGCTTTCAAGTGGTCAAAACAAAGGGATAAAACTCTCTGAAACTTTTTGGGCTAAAAGAAAAAAACTCTTTTGAACCCAAAAGCTGACTATGAACAATACATTTCATGCCCCAAAAGATTAAAATAAAAGTTGAAAGAAGATGTACTGCTCAAAGTTCAGCCTTTGAGGGTTTTTTTTTTTTCTCACATTGTTGAATTGGGGGTTTCTATTTCAGTCGAATTTCACACTTGCAGTATTGTGCAAGTTTACTCTTAGCAAGAGCTAGTTTTAAATTTTGTTCTCATAAGTTAGAACCAAACTAATTCACAATTCACTACTTAAAATGTCTTAAATCATGGTCTAGATTGTTGGGTTTTTTTTGTATGAAATAAAGCTTAAGTCATAGAATCATTCTCCAAAAACATTTTGATACCTGTTAACATAAATCTGATTTAAAAAAAAAAAAAAAGTTTTGTTCTTTTCACACAAACATAATTGAATTCATGTGAATTGTTAAAAAGTTGACCACATTTAGATTTTTTCTGCCTCGGTCACAGAAAACAAAATGAGTCTGAAATGTCACCTGAAACAATTAGAAAAATATAAATGTGTAAAATTACCAAAAAGTAAGATGTGGAAATACAGATTCATTCCAGCAGACTTCAGCGCAGTAAACACAATAATGGGACCCTGGCACAATGTATACGCAAACACTAAAAGTTTTAACAAAGGGAGCTTTTAACTTCACCTGCACAAAAACACAACATTCACCACGCACTTACCTTTGAGAGAAAATAACTATTTTCTACAGTTTTTAAACTTTCTCTTAAGTTTCTCAGATTGTAGAAATAATTGCTAAATGCAGTTCTGTTAATTTATGGCAGATGAAGCTTCAAGTAACTTCTGGGATCAAAAATATTCGGGCAAAAATTCTTCTACTCCCAAAGTGCTTTGAAACACTTGAAATACTCGGGAACAACTTTATTAGTGGACTGGTACATTCAACTTGTGGCCTTTATGACCCTGGTGAAGGGCTCAGGGTGAGACACTAATCAAGTTATCCCCTAGAATTTCAAGTGTTGTTGGGGTTCTTCATGAAAGCCAACACTACTCCTGAACACACTGATTTCAAAGTGATTATGCATATGTTTGTATACAGCAAGTATTTGTAATGCGGTATTTCTTTATAAATTAGTGTTTGCCCAGTTGACTTGCTTGGTTGTGCCGTCTACTGCTCTACTATTGTATATATTTAATTTTCTTCCATTTCCTTCAGATTCGTAAAATTTTGTGATACAAAAACTAAATTGTTTTCCACATAGTAGCTGACATAAACTCATAATGCTAAAATATAAGAAGAATATGGGGAGTTTGCTCCTGCAGCTGATCAGATGGATAATGTTACAGATGAATCCCAACAAGCCAAACCTAAAATATCTTTAAAAAAATAAAAAGCAAGAAGCAGAGACACAGAGGCGAAGAGCCTCACACTCAACACTGCACAGTGAGCACACACACACGCAATCATGTGATTTATAATGACTATCAGGTTGAAAATGTAAACAGAGCCTTCTCAATCTCCCTTCTAACCCGATAAACCGTCCTGCGTTCCCTCCTTCACTGTTTCCCCACATCGGCGCACAGTGACCTCACAGGTGGCTTGTCTTAGAAAATGGAAATCATCTTCATTTTTTTGTCCCTCATTGAACTGATGCCAGAGGAACTTGGAACAAAATATTGAATGTCTGGTATGTGGGAGTGACCAACGCTTTCAAGAAGTAAAGTAGTAGTCATTACAGGGTCAGTTTAGGCTTTTCCATCTAGATTTCTTTAGGGTTTTTTTTAGTTGATTTATCGAGCATCGCCAATAAAGAATGAGCAAACTGGGCTTGATATATAATCCCTTCTTTTAGAGTAAATGCAGAGTAATTGTTCTAGTGGTATACATTCATTAGACATTTTAGTTTCACTGGTTTTTGCATTTTTTTTTTAAATTGTCCTTTTTTATGTTCACGTTGACTCTGCACATAAATCTGACATTAACAGTAAAAGTAGCACATAAGTTTAAAAAAAGAATTAGGCAGCGTTCGCCTCTTTTCACTGACGTGGAGCCATCATAAACACAATGCCCTGTTGTCTTGGCAGGCTCAAGGTGAAAGACGGACAAACTGGCTCCTTGGTTGCCTTTATTAGAAACATTTCTATCACAGAGAGTCCCAAATGTCTTGTACACACAGCTATCATTCACATTGCACAGACATAATTTCTGCACCACGCGTGGCGATGGAGGTCTGTTTACCCTTCCAGATCAAAAACAAATTCTTTTGCGATGCGATGATGAAGTGAGGCCCTGTCAACTCCTTTTGCTGCACTTTTCATACATGTTGCTGAAATTCGCCAGATTATAGTACAAGAGAAAAGACTTGAGTTAGTTTTCCTGTCGCACCGTATATTTCCAATCAGTGTTTCACCTCAATAATTTTGCATGTGGGATTTTTCTGTTGAGGACATAAAATGTTTAAAATATTGACATATCAAGTGAATTGCTTGCAAGATGAAAAAATGTATGCTCTCGGAGAAGGTGCTACGTACGTTTTTCATGTTGCAACTAAGAAAAAACTGTTTTGTTGTATTTGCATAAAAGTTCTTAAACAAATAGCATAACTGGTACAACAAGCTGATGTTAGCCGGTTAGTTGAGCTGTTTGCTCAGGTTGTCAGCCTGTAATGAGGTAATTTACTTTTTTTTTTAAATCTTTGATTTAATGTAAAACTTTCAGATTTCCTAACTTCTAACATTGTTACTTTTGAATGCCAGATTTATATTATGGACCAATTGAGAGTGTTAGTTTTCAAATTTATTGAATTGCTTTATTTCATATTGTCATCTTTCTAAAAAAAAATAATGGTATACAAGTTTTTTCTTTTGTTTGTTTGTTTTGTTTGTTTTTTTGGCAAAAGTGATTTTGGCAACAAAAGAAGAAAAAAAAAATCACTTTTAGCAAAAACAATGACTTTCATTATTTTAGGAAAGTGATTATATGAAACTTCTAATTGTTTTTGTCACACAATTTCTAACACAAATGTCTGTTTTGTTTGTTTCAGAGAAAAGAAGCAGAAAATTCAGGACATCAAGAACAATATTAAGGAGGCTATTGAGGTAAGCGACTCGTTGAACAACTTTTCTGTCTGTCTTCTCTTCAGCATTTAAAAGTCTTGTTACAATCTGATGTTTTGTTTCTTCATTCTGGATTTGTGTGCTTGTGACAGACCATAGTAACAGCCATGAGCACGCTGACACCACCAGTGCAGCTGGCCTGTCCAGAGAACCAGTACAGGATCGAATATGTTCTCAACCTCGTCAACCAGAAAGACTTTGACTTTCCAATGGTGAGTTGCACAATAACGTTTGCACCCACTACCGGGATATACTCCTGATACAAATATCTTTTATTTATCTCCCTCTTGTGTCGGCTGTGTTGATATTGAAGCATGTTTTACATGGTAGCGGGGCTGTAGCTTATATGGTGCATTCATTCGTCAGAGAAATATTGGATTATTGAGCTTCTATCACATAGTTCTGTCCTCCTTCTTCACACCTGGATCGAATGAATGTCTCCTTACTGCATGACTGCTGATGTGGAAATTCAGTCTGTTTTGGAATTAACTGGTCTGAGAAAACCCTAGGATAAAATGTTTAAACTTTTCATTGCATTTTTGTTAGCGGTTCTTATTGTTAGCTTTTTAGTACTGCGGTGTTGTGATGTAAAAAAATCTGTATATATATAAATTCTGCAGCTTTAGTCGTCGTGCAGCTGATCAATTCACCTACAATTTTATCGACTATTTAATCTCCAGAGGTTAGTAGTAAAGTTCTGTTTGTAGAAGCCACAGGTATCAGCTGTGTTTGTGTTTTAGTCCCAGTTCCCCGGCTGACAGTCCCGTAGCCCAGGTGTTGAGTCAGTCCCTACCCTGAGGTCGACCCCACGGGTAGTTCCTGTGTGGGCTCAGTATTCCCAGTAGGATTTTGCCATTAACTAATTATTCATCCTAAAGGCCTAACTTGAGCCACCTTTGGGGTCAAACCTAATTCAATATACAATCTCACCTCTCATTGAAACAGGAGTGTTTGTGTTACAACCACTGGAGAGATGTGTCTGCAAACCTTTTTGTTGTCAAACCTGAAGTTTTATAGTGTCAGAGCGCTGCAGCGTGTGGGTTACCTGGAATTTGTTTGCTGCCTGTCAGCAGACGAGCCTTGTTGCTTTCATCCCCGTCTCGTTTATTGTTGTTTAGGTTTTTTTTTTTTATAGTATTAATACTTTCAAGGGCTCATAAGATATTTTAATTTAATATAACAGTCCACTGTGAAATGGTTCAAAGAGGATTGTAGAGTTTTCTTTAATCCTTTGGGTACATGCATGTTCTGATCTTGACTGTCTGAACTTAAGACGCCCTCATGTTTTTTTGTTTTTATTCTGTTCTGTAATTTAACCACAGACCTTGAGTGAATGTACAACTTTGTTTTATTTTGGTTAAAAAGAAAACATTATGTACAATATCACCCTGCAGGAGTGGACTGAAGCAGGGCTTCGTAATATTAGGAAACCATCTGCATGTTTTGTTTCTGCTGAATACAGCATTAACAGTATTGTGATTAAGTCACATTCTCTTGCCAGTTTTGTTTTTCCGCATCATCATCGTTTCCGAACTTTTCTTCAGGATCTTTAGCATCTCAGCCACTAAAATCTACATCAGATGTGCATCAAAGACACTGAAAGTTTCTGCAAACAGCCAAATATATTATTGAAATGCAACTGTTGAAATTCAAAATGATTATCTGCCACACACTGAAGTTGAAGCTTATCTGTTCACATTTGTTACAGTCGACAAATTAAGAAAATATGAAACTGTGATATTTTTTATTTTAACAAACTTTTTAAGTTGATTTTACAGCAATTGAATAAGATTTCATTCTTTAAATAGGTCATTCTAAATCTTGTATTTTGTTTTTATCTTTTTTCTTTTGTTTTGTTGGGGATTTTTAACCATAGAGACACGGACTGTGGTTTGGATAATTGTCTTGCTGCAAAACCCAACTGCATTTGAGCTTAGGATCATAAACTGATGGTCGGACTTTCACCACCACCGTGTTTGACTGTCTTGCTCTTCTGAATTAATTTTAGGTTTAATCAATATGCAACAGGAAGGATGCCTTCTGAAAATTTTAACTTTTTTCAGAAGTGGATCTTTTTGGTCTGTTTGTCCGGCGGTGGTTTTAACCTAAAGCTAGCCGTTTTAGCTGAGACTTTCTCTTATTGTTGAATCATAAATTCTGACCAAAAACCAGACAAGTGAGGCCTGCAGATCTTCATATGTTAGTTTGGGTTCTTCTTGAATGAGTTTGTTGATATGCTTTTAGAGTAGTTTTGGTAGGTGAGCCACTCCTGGGAAGGTTCACCAATGTTCCATGTTTTCTCCATTTGTGGATAATTGTCTTTACCGTTTACTGGGATCTCGTAGTTTTAGAAGTTTATAATATTTTCCAATCTAATAGATGTCAACCCCACAGGTAGTTAAAAACCTGTCCATATGCTTGTTGCTTGTCGAGATTGTTAAACCTGCTTCATGTTGCCAGAGAGGTCCTTTGGGATTTCTTGATTCTAAAGCTTCTTAAAACTGCTGAAGGTTAAACATTTCCTTGTTCATGTTCTTCCTTTGAGTTTTTGTGCTGCGGTTTCCAAAATTGTTATTCCAGTAAATCATATTCAAGTCAAAACTATTTTCACCAGATATTATGGTTTATGATCTTCATCGACATGAAGGCATTGAGTTCTAGCGCTGATACTGGGTGATATACAGCTGATAGGCCGATTGTGGGTTGTTTTTTTTCTGTTTACCCACAAAATGCCCTCCACTTCCCCATCTGTTGCTGCTACGCTGAGCAGTTGGGAGGCAATCATTTATTGCCGTTCATCATCAGTTGTCGTTTGGCGTTATTTGTTTTGTCGGTTGACTTGTTTTTGACGAGCGCTGCATAGTTTCCAACTTACAAAACAGAATGGCGAAAGTGTGTTTTGCATCTCAC
This sequence comes from Alfaro cultratus, assembly GCA_903066825.1. Classification (NCBI taxonomy): domain Eukaryota; kingdom Metazoa; phylum Chordata; class Actinopteri; order Cyprinodontiformes; family Poeciliidae; genus Alfaro; species Alfaro cultratus. The sequence continues at coordinate 34,862 of CAEFZX010016716.1, read as the reverse complement.
TGGAATTCATATCGAGGATTGTGTGTGGGCGCGCTGAGAGAGTTATATGTGTGTGTAACATGATCCCATTGAGTTACTTATTGTCATAGTTCAATAGTGCAGGTATAGGAGGAAATGTTTGAATTTTCTGCGCTTCAGTTTGGATTGGTCGACTCATAAGAGCTGGGATTACGTGGCAGCGTGGTTCCATCAGATTATATTTCTACAATCAAAACTTTTTGTACAGAAACTAATCATTACAGGGCAGTTTAGATGTTGTCGCTAATGGGGCTATGAGAGCACCATGTTTACTGATGCATGCATTTTATTTGTAAATCTGAGATGATTCAACCTTGAACCAGATTGCTGAACAACAGAAAGAGCCTTAAATAACTTGGTCAGACATGAAGTCCCTTTGTTTTCTGTTGTCCTTTGATTGCTTTTTTAACTGAGCCTGAAATCCTTCACAAAGTCCTGGCAAATTTTGATTCAAAATCGGTTGAAGTCAACCAAGACGTTTGTTTCTGAGAGCTTAGTAGCACATTGTTACAAATTGTAAAAAGCAATGTTTAAAAATGCAATTTTTTTTCTTCATGAAGAAAATAAATGCTCAAGGAGAAGACAGGGAGTGCTAGTAGTTTGCTAGATAAATGATGCCCGGCCTTGTTGTAATATTTTTCCAACTCTACTTACAAGACAAAGTTCTGTGCTGCATTCATTCGGGTTATACTTCACTGGAAGAAAAGCTGATTTGTTCATCTGGCTCAAAGGAGGGACTTTAACTTAATTTATGATTTTGATAAACAAGACCTCAATCATCCTTGCTCAAACATGTCAGTTAGTGTAAAAAGCCAAGTGAGTAAACAGGACTACTGATATCAGATTGGAAATGGTAAAAGACAAAATAAAAACAAATTTTGTGACTTTTCAGGCAGTTTATGAAACTCAAAATAAAATGTTTGTAGTTATGTCCATTCTATGGGTTGAATTATTACTGAAAGGTTAATTAATTTCAGTAACTCAAACACGAGCTGAAACATATTGTAAATCTTAATATTTCAAATCTTTTATTTCTCTTGATGATTTTCTGCTCCCAGCTGATGAAAATAAAACACTCAATATAGCATTATCAAATAAGACCAATAAAAAACTTAATGAAAAGTATGTTCAATACTTGCTCAGAGGTTTCTTTTTTTTTTTTTTTCCAAAAGGTACTTTTAATCTGGAAAGCCAGTGTCGTCAGAACGTGCATTCTGTTTTTAATTGACGTGTAAAAGCGATAGCAGTTTGTCAGTAACTCTAAGAGATGTGAGGTGTATCTTTTATTTACTTTGTTCCCCCTTCACCACTATTTACCTTCACAAGCACGTACAGGGGCGTCGCCCAGGCACAACGTACATTGCATGTGGTGTCAACAAAGACGCTGCTTACCCGCTGATCTCAGTCACACGTCATGGACAACAGACAACCTTGTCGCCTTTTCTGTCTCCTTTCATATCTGTCAAATTGTACCATAACACAACGACCTAAAACAGGAAGCGTTTCTGTCCGACGTGAGCCATTGATTAAACACGCAAATCAAGCCTGTTTGTTCACCTGCGTTGAACCAACATAAAAATATCCGTTATCGACTGTTTTTTTTCTCTTCTTCTTCTTTTTTAGTGCATGGAGTAGTTCAAGTAAATCTGTTCATCAGAAACGGTGAAAGCTTTTCTGACTCTCATCACATTTTGCTCTTCCCCCTCAGGAGTTTTACGATCACGCAAAGACGTTGTGGCAGGATGACGGCGTCCGGGCGTGCTTTGAGAGATCCAACGAGTATCAGCTAATCGACTGCGCGCAATAGTGAGTAACTTTGAGTGACACAACTTTTAAGCCGTCCACTTTGCAAATATTTTTAATAGATTCCTGCAGTTATTTAAAATGCAATGAAATGGCCTTTAAGTGCAGGGATTTAAAAGGAACATATTCTGCTGCTTGTCATTAAGAAATATCTATGTGGTTCTTTAAACTGAACTGATAAAGTTCCTGGAGATTAATAAAAAAACAAGAAAACATTTTTCTACAATATATTTATTCATCAAAAAAATGCTTGATTGATTTACAGTTACTCTTAAATTTCAATCGTATCATTGAAATCCAACTTGACTAAATATTAGTTAAAAAATAAAAATGTAGAAAATTTCTAAAAGTTTGTGACAGTCTATAAAACTTCTGCTCATGTTCACTTAGATTTAAAAAAATATATATTTAGCTTCAAATGGAGCAAACTATAAAGGATGCCAGGTTTAGGACATTATAATTATGGTTCATCCTTCACATTCGAGTTCACTTTCAACTTCCTAGCACTTCCTTCTTTCTACGTTTTAAAATAAATACAGACAATAATTCATATATTACAAATTCCAATGTTTTGCTGGCTGATTTAAATGTGTAGACGTCCTTTTATCATCTCTTCCAAAATACAGAGGTGAAAATTCATACTTTATGTATGTTTACCATCGTTTGAAGTGGACTTTATTTCTGTATCACAGAATTATACAGATGCTCTGATTAAACATTAATGGTCAGGATTGGGTTTTTGTGGAAAATGTTGTTTTTTTCCTCACTAATTACTTAAACCAGTGGTGTCTTATTCCACTTACCAAGCTCAGACGTCTGGAATCTTTAAGTGTTTCGATGATTCATCAGACATGCAGTAACTGTAGTGAAAAGGTCAGTACTGAGAATTTTGTGAAATTTGAAGATGTGGTGAGGAGGAGGATGAGCGACTGCTCCCCTGGGGACTGGAAGTGGACCCTGCTGCTCCAAACGTTTTTCTTCTTTTTATTACTGTAGGTATTGTACTAAGACCGAGTTCATTTGGTTTAGATTTATCTTCTAACCTCAGTCATTCTGCTCAGGGCATCTGTATGTAAAAGAAGAAGAAAAAAGGGATTTATATGTGTTAAAATTCATTAATTAATTACTCAAAATGAACTTGTTTAAGCCCTGTTTTAAATCTTGTATTGCTAAAGCGAACACAAAATGTTCCTCTGGCAAGCAGCTATGAAATTGACACAGCAGTATCTAAAAAAAAATCAATTGACTGGTTGAATATTTTTCTTAGATATTTAGTTATTTAAGGTATTTTGTTTTTATTCATATCAGATTCACCAAATGAATCTGATATGATAGATTCCTGTTCAAGCTTCTTGGATGATGATCATATTTTTGAAACACAGAAACTCTTAATACTGTCATCTGATCTTCAGATATCAACAACTGCCTGTAAACTAATAAACTATCCATTTTAACAGGCTGTTAATTCTTCTAACCGGGTTTCCTTTTGGAAAAGCTATCTGCAGCTACAGTTGCTGTCTAATTTTAACCCAAACCAGCTAAGTTTTGACTTTAGACGAGTTTCGCCGCAGAAAACCAGGTTTTCTGTGCTGACTCACTTCTCAGATCTGTTACCGTAAAGAGAATATAATGATCCGTTTAATGTGAGTGAGTCAAGTCCTGGCACATCGTGGGAACAATTACTGTGGCTAAGACAGAGCTATATTAATGGTGGACTGAATTTCTATGTGATGTAGTGCTACTCCTTCATTTTCCCTGACATGGCATTTCATAAATTTCAGTAATTTTCTCTGACATTAATAGACAATAATCTGTTTTCTGTATATAAAAAAAAATTCCAGCAGCTGTAGAAACTTGATGCATCTTTGCTTTGTCCCCTTTGTTTGTTTCAATGTCCTCTTCAATTGTCAAAGAATAATTAGGCAAAAAAATGCATAAAGCGTACTGTGTATTTTATAACCCAGTTGTGAAAGATTCTGTAATTTGTTGGCCTTCTCGATGTGCTTTTGACCCCAGTCGGATGTTTTGTTGAGACAGCTGTGACCCTGTTTGCACTATTAGTGGTCTGCTGTGTTTCTCCGAAGACCTCTTGATAAACCTGAATTAAATCTACAGGAAACATTCAGGCTTAATGTGGAGCTGAGAAAGTCGGTCATTTTCTGAGCTTATTCAGTTTTTACATGAAGGTGCTAAAAGATCCGACCCTCCAGGGGCATCTAGTAGAAGCCAAGGTTATTACAGTTAACTCAAACTAACAAAATAACAAAAAATGAAATTGAGAAATCATTTTTGTTTACTGAAATAAATAGAAACGGTAATGAATTAACTATAGCTAACAATTTTTATCTGAAATTGTAGATGAAATACCCTTTGTTTACATGTTTGTGAATCAACTTATTAGCCTTTCGAACTGACTGAAAACTAATTTATTCAGATAAAAAGTCACAAAGAAATAAAACTAAACTATAATGAAAAACCCCAGGAATCGACACAGCTTCACTCTGTAGCTTCTTACTGACAACATACACAGTGACTCCTCAGAATGTGTCCATGTTGTTGTTTTTGTGTGTTTGTTTCATGCTGACCACAAACCTTAACATATTTCATTGAGACTTTATGTGTCATTACAACACAAAGCAGAGCATCATTGTGAAGTGGATGGAACATAACACACGATTTCCAAAAATAAAGAAAAATACAAATCTGAGAAGTGCTTCAGGTCTTTGCATTCGGCCTCCTTTACTCTGCTACCCTTAATAAAATCCTGGCCCACCACTCTCCTTCAAAAGTCACCTGATAAGTAATGTTTAGTTTAATCCCAGTATAAATCCAGCTGTCTTGTGATGGTCTGAGGTTTATTAGAGAACAAACGGCATCATGAAGACCGAGGAACACCGCAGACTGGTCAGGAAGGAAGTTGTGGAGAGGCTTAAAGCTAAATTAGATTATAAAATATTATTTGAAGTTTTCCACAAATAACTGGGGTCAATCCTTCGGCAGGAAACTGACTTGAAGCACTCAGAGGAATACTTTGGTTCAAAGCTTGTTTGTGGTGTAGTCAAAGTCCAAACCTAATTCCATTTGAAAGTCTGTGGCAGGACTTTGTAAATGTTTGCAGATACTTTTCAGGCCATTTCACTGAGCTTGAGTTATTTCACAAAGTTAGTATAGAAAGAGCCCAAAAGATCCAGTTGGCTGAATACAGAAGAACACAATATTTAGATTTTTTTTAAGGCAAAATGAGGCACCGATCCCCACTTATTACCATTAAAATGTATTGTGACGTTCCCGTAGACATCAAAATTCTGCAGTAATTTCATCTGAAAATCTCATCTAAACACATCGAAGTGACAAAAGACGAGGGCGATGTTTCAGGTCGGCACCTCTGTTCATTACATTTCACATTCCTCTGTTTACAATACGAGAGTCCGGCATTAAGTTGGTCCTGAAATATCGCTGACCTCATTCAGAAATCACAAATATTTACTTCATATCAGAAGCCAGACTGGTGAATTTCCATTTTTGCCGATGTTTTGTCGCTCACTCCGTGGAGCATCGCAAAGAGAGGAGGAAACTTAAGCACGAATGTAAAAATATATCGGCTGCTGACATTTCCTCTCAGCTGTTGAACAATTCGGATCAGGTTTTACAGGTGTGTATTTTCCAAAGCCTCTTCCAGAAATGGGAGAGTGGCGGTGAAACGGCAGCAGTTTTTAGTGTTTGGGAGCAAGCATGGCTGAGACCGAGTCATCTACGGATAAGAGGATGTTTAGAGGAGGAGGAGGCGGGGAGGATGCCTTACTGCTCCGCTCAAGACTACCAGCTTTCCACCTTGACTGCCTTGTAGCATGAAGTCATTCATCTTCAGTCTAACATGTGTTGGATTTATATGTTGTCCTCTGTTTAAAAAAAAAAAAAAAAAAAGGCTTGAAGAGCAAGAAAATATTCCTTCTCTCTTATCTCCCCTCACATGTTTGAGATAGTCCAGTCCCCTTCTTTCTCACACGTCCAACACAAAAACACAAACTGATCCTGATCCCTGCTCTTATTTTCCTTTTGCTCCTCCTTCATCTTCCGTCTCTTCATTCGTCTGTCTGTCTTTTCTCTGGAGCAGCTCCAGCTGCACAAGATTGGGAGCTGATAGACTATTAATAGCTCCTGTAGTTGGGTCTCCATGGTTATGGCGCTGCAAGCCCGGGTGGCAGGGAGCTATTTTTGAAATGTGCTCCGTAATGTCAGTCAGACGCCACTATGCTTTCATCCTGCCTTTTTTTCTCACTGATCCAGATTTGGAAAATAAAAGAAAATCACACTTTTTTTTCTTTATTTTTTGTTGATTTTAAAATTAGCATGAAGTTTTGTTTTTTTTGTTGATTATGTATTTTTTTCTAATTCCACCAAATCTCTGTGAAATTAGAACTACAGTCAGTTTTGTCTGCAGTACTGTGCAAAACCTCTCAAACCCCTTGAACTTCTCCACATCGTCAAATTACAACCACAAGCTGCTTTGCTTTTTATGCGGACGATAAGTGATGGACCAACACAAAGCTGAGCTGCAGTGCTTACCTTCACAAAAAATATCAAATAGATCCCGTAGAAATATGGAATAGTCATTAAGTTAGACCTCACACCTTAAAGGTTAGTTTTTGCATAAGAAAAAACACAAGTCGCCAAAAAGTGTTTTTTTTGTTTTTTTTATCTTATATTTCCAATTTGGTAGAATTATAGTATTAAAAAGTACTTTCACTTAGTGAAGTGGGAGAAATAAGCTAAAACATGAATTAGATTGGTTTACAGTGTAATATTTAGAATCGAAATCAGTGGTAGTAAATATGCAAAGTGGAGCTCTAGTTTTAGTATAAAAGGAGCATTAAAGAGTTTAAGAAAAAAATGCAATAATGAAATAGATATCCAAAATGGCTGATTTAATCTAAGGAAAACATTACTGCAACTTGCATTAATGCAACTTAAAAAAAGATTTTTAAAAAAAAACGCAAACAAAAATCTCAAGGCACCTAGGAGGGTTTAACTTGTATATGTAGTGGAGACATATGCAAATATAAGGTGTATTTAAGTCAATTAAAGAATCTGAGTTGGGACCTCCAAATTTATCTACAACTAAATAAGGCAGATGTCAAATTTCCAACTCCAAGCCTTTGAGGGAACACTGTCGGGATACAGCCATTATTTTCAGTTCAACTGGAACAGTTTCTAACTTTATCATTATGTATGTAATTTTGTGCCATAAATAAATATCATTTTCCTTACCCTGCTGTCCGTGTTTCCTTCCAGCTTTCTAGACAAGATCGACATTGTGAAACAGAATGACTACACTCCAACAGATCAGGTGGGTTATTAACGCTTTTCTAAATGCCGTTTCATATTTTAATAACAAAAATGTAGTGTTGCTGCCAAGCAACTGAAATCTGTCAGTGAGCTTATACATATAGCTCCATTTAAAAATATATATTTTCAAGTTGAGAATCACCAATTTATTTACAGAAATGTATAATCACTCCAGTCATATAGGGCGTTGCACTCAATTAAATTGTCAAATTCGACAACGTTGTATCATCCGTAGAGGGAGATTATGAAGCCATTGGAAGCAATAGCTCCTCTTGCAGCAAAGTCTTTTTAATATTTTGTGATTTGTTGTTTTGTTTTTCTCCCTCAGGATTTGCTTCGATGCCGAGTTTTGACTTCTGGGATCTTCGAAACAAGATTTCAAGTAGACAAAGTCAATTTCCAGTAAGTAAAAGTAACAAGAAGATCTAGATTTATCTTTCTAGACACTTTCTTACTGCATCATGGTGAACATCAGGATAAAAACACCAATTTCTCCAGATGATGGCAGTGTTGCGCATGTTTTGAAATCTCAATGCGTCTTGTTTGATCTTCACAGTATGTTCGATGTTGGAGGTCAGAGAGACGAGCGCAGGAAATGGATTCAGTGCTTTAATGGTAAGATATGTTCATTTCTCCTTCCTCTCGCCCTACTTTATTTTATACTGCATGTGTAAATCAACTTTTTTTCTTTTTTTGGTCCACAGATGTGACGGCCATCATCTTTGTAGTGGCCAGTAGCAGTTACAACATGGTGATCAGAGAGGACAATCAGACCAATCGACTACAGGAGGCCCTCAACCTCTTCAAGAACATCTGGAACAACAGGTGATGGCAACAGAAAGTTCCTCTTTTGCAAAAGTTGAGCCACAACTTTAGTGAAATATTTTAGCTACATATTTATTTCCTAATTGCTACACAGGAGAGCCAAGTTATGTCCATGTTTAATTTGGAGGATTCAGAATGTTCCAACTTTTTTCTTTTTACATTTTTTTCTCCAACATATCTGAGCATTTTTTTAGTTGAATTTTATATGAAAAATGCCACAGTACAGGTGGGAAAAGTTTGGCAAAGATTCATCTTTCTTGCACTAAAGAAAGATGTATGATTAGAAATATTTGACTACTCAGCAGCGTTTTTGGCCTTTTAATATCTTTCTCAAGAGCAATATTCAGGAATCAGTCAGCTGACTATGAACTGGATTTGAACCTTGTGACTAATACTGCAGACTTATTTGGAATATAATTAAAGGTATGCAGAAAATGTTGGCACACAGTCACAATAAAATGACCTGGGAAAAGCTATACATTTTCATCTGGAATAGCTCTGAGTTTTAAAGCAGAGGTTGTGTAGGACTCTACTCTTAACGCTCGGGTTTGTTTTGTTGTTTCAGGTGGCTGCGGACCATTTCTGTCATTTTGTTCCTAAATAAACAGGACCTGCTCGCAGAGAAAGTACTCGCAGGGAAATCTAAAATCGAGGAATACTTCCCTGAATTTGCTCGCTACACTACACCTGATGACGGTAGGGGGTCAGAAACAGACACAGACTTTGACTTCCTGCACAATGACACCTGAACAAATAAATATAAAGACCTATACAAATATAAAATATAGAACACTTTTGTCTGTCAATATATTTTACCCAAAACTTCTTAGCTGGCTTTTTTTTTTATTAACCCAGTTCAAATTGACTAAAGGAATGCTTTGTTATTGCAGTTAAGCAATAAAATTTTTATATTCTTATTTAAAAAGGGACGTGAATGATTGTATTTCTGATATTACATAGATAAGGCTTAGGTGGTTTAATAGAGAATCTACAGAATGTTCCTATTTATTTATCCAATAATTGTCAGAATAACCAATAGATTAATCAATCAATTAGTAAAATAATCTTTAGTTGCAGCCTGAAAAAAATGCAAAAAAGCAAAGAAATGTCATTTATCGTAACCTGAATATTTGGTAGTTTAGATTTAAATATTATGAATTTTGAATGATGTGTAGTTAAAGTTGGTATAAATGCCAAAATCTTTGGTAAAATAGTTACGGCAGGATTAGGAATTTGACTCTGGAAAGCATTTTGCATGACAGAAACAGTCGAGGGCTCAGGAGTGTCCCAGTCTCTGACCAACTATTCAGATGTAGTTTTCAAGTTACCTCGTAATTTAAACTTCTGCTGTAGCGAAACACTTGGAGATGTGTTTGTTGCACATAATGAACACGTTATGTACAATGTGTCTAAAGGTGTCCTTCCACACTGTCACGCACACTCCTAATCCCCATACGGTGTAAACCTCAGATAATCTGTGTTTTCTCTTTTGTCTGACAGCAACACCAGAACCTGGAGAAGATCCTCGCGTTACAAGAGCAAAGTACTTCATAAGAGATGAGTTCCTAGTAAGTCCTTGTGCTGAACTTGTGTTGCGCTTGAACTGGGAGGGATATTTTGAGTTACTATGTGCCAACGATAAAAGTGATGAGAACTATGTATTGCTTCTTTTTTAGCCAACTGTATGGTAGAGCAATCATATCTCCACAAACATAAATTCTGCTCTTGAAAAACATTTCCATGTGCAAAATGCTTCTTTATTCCATAAAAAATTAGGAATTTGTATCACTAAACAGCAAACAGTAGCTGCATTTAATTGTATTTTTTGGTATTTATTTCTGCTCTCATTGAACAAACAGTGGAGACAATAGTAAAAGTGACATTAACTACAGCACAGGGAGTTTTTTGAAATGTATTATGACGATTATAAATCACAATTCTTATACAGTAGACGAGCATGGTGTAGGCTGCGAAATAATAAAATAAGATTAGATGTGTACATATGTATAATGTGGGACATATTTTCCTGAGTTTATTGGGGATATGATTTAAATCACTTCTTTAAACCCAAGAAGTGATTTAATTAAATCACTTCTTTAAACCCAATAAGTGATTTAATTAAATCACTTCTTTGTGACCTGGATATGAAAGTTTTGAATTGTTGTGTTTGATTATTATTATGACATATTTTTTTCTTTCTTCCTAATCATTTTATTTTTCTGACATTTTACTTGTTCGAAATAAGTAACGATTTAATTTATGATGAGAAATTTATTACGGTAAACAACTGATTTATTCCACTCCAGAGTTTTCTGATTTCTGTAATAGGCTCATCCTTTTTTTTTTTTTTTGATGCATCTGCTTTATTTTGATTTTTGAAAATATGAAATGAGCCCTGCGCTCGTACAAGAAGAGGTCAATGATTTTGTATTGTTTTTCTCGCACCACCTACAGAGGATCAGCACAGCGAGCGCGGACGGGAGGCACTACTGCTACCCCCACTTCACCTGCGCCGTCGACACGGAAAACATCCGCAGGGTCTTCAACGACTGTCGAGACATCATCCAGCGGATGCACCTGCGGCAGTATGAGCTGTTGTGATGGGAACGCCAAAAACATCGTCTCCGTTTAAAAACAGGAAAAAAAAAAAAGACACTGAACACTGGGTCTCTGAACTCCCCTCTTCCACCGATGTGTGTTAGTGCCTGCTGCAAAAAAATGAGGCCAAAGTACACACACACACACACGCGCAAATACACACACACACCTGTGCAGTAAACACACTATAAACCCAGAGCTTACCCCTGATGCAACGTCCCCATGTGATGTGGGATTTGATGAAGGGGTTTCAGGGGATGAAAAGAGAAGTAAAATAAAGACTCAAACCTCCAGCTTCAGCCATATTCCGAGCTCCTCACCTCTTTTTGTTGTTTGTTTTTTTTGTTTTCGTTTTTTTTAAGTCAAGTATTGTCCCCCGTCACTCTCCTAAGAGCGGCCTAGTCTGGACAGCTTAGAGATTTTGTTACATCTGCGTCGACGAAAACCAAGAGAGCTAAAAAAAGAAAAGCAAAATGCCTGGAAGAGAACTGTTGAAATACTGCAAATAGAGAATAAATGTGTCACCAATAGATCAGCAGAACACTGTATCAAACGAAATAAATAAAAAAGAAAACTAAATGGAATTTAAAAAAAACAAACAAAAAAACATTAAAAAAAACACACACACACATAAGCACTGTGCTCAGGACTTAACTTGAACCGTGTAACACCAAACCTTCCCGTCGCTCACAGACATCTTGGGATCCGGCGCATCGGTTCTGCTTTCTGGACAGCAAGCCCTCAGAAAGGCGGATCCTCCGTTCTGTCCTCAAGCCGCTGGGCTCTGTCGAGGTGCCAACTCCTTCATCCCGAGTGAGATTTTGAGTTTTGAACGGATCAACTAGAACAGACGCTCGGGGAAGAGACGGGGGGCGGAGGGGAGGAGCTGTTGGTGAGACGATGCCGCTGACTCTTTCGGAGCCGTTTCGCGACCCGACTCTGCCTCGTTGGCAGCGGAGCCAAACTAAGGAGAACATGTTGAATTTTAAAAAGAGAGACAAAAAGAGAAACAAAAAAAAATTGCCAACTTTTGTGGAATCAAAGAGGATGAGGCTGCATCCTACAAACAGTACAGTACCGTATAAATTAACAAGAACTCTCATCCCGTTTTACTGTCTCCACAGCTGTTTTCGTCTGTGTAGACTTAGTGCCATTGTGCCCTGTGTGCTCATTCTTTATCTGTTTTGCCTACTCTCCATCCTTTTGTTTGTTTGTTTCTCACCCCCTCTGTTGCTCCTCACCTCTTCCCATCTGCACCTTCCTCAAAGTGTTTTTGTTTTAAGTGAAAACTGAAATGTTACAACAACCCAGAACTTTGGAAAAGGAAGAGAGCAACCCCCCCCCTTCCTCCCACCCTGTTTTTTTTTTTTTGGTTTTGTTTTTTGTATTCATGTGGTTAAACGCCCCGCCCGCCCGGCGCCTCCCTGCCATTCCTCTCCCATCATTCCTCCCGCTGACCTCCTGCTTCTTTGTACGTACGTCTTTATTTTACTGCTGAACTATTATTCTTGTACAGACTGTAAAATGTATTATTTTGTACAACTTTATTGAAGAAAAAGAAAACAAGAATTAACTTTTAGAAGATCCCTGTGCCTTGATCACGACTGTACGTGTGTAATGAGCTAAAGTGGGTGTCATACTGCGCTGTATAGCTTGGCCAATCCTCCTCCTGACTCCTCACCATCCTCGCTTTTCTCTCCCCCTCGTCTTTCTTTAAAACCGCCCCTTTCTGTATCTTCCCCATCTTGCTCTCTCTGTCCTCGCTTTTCCTCCTCAGAGACGACGAAAAAACCATGTGTAGCTTTTGTAGTTTTTTTGTTTTGTTTTGTTCTTTTTTTTCCCCTTCCCCTCTTTCTCTCCTCCCCACCTCCTCACCCAATTCTCCCGTTATGATTTAAATGTCTATTTTTGGATCCATATACCCCAAAAAGATAAATATATGAAATGTATATGGGTTTAAAAAAAAAGTATTTTATTAGAATCAAATGAACCTTGACAAATTGTACACTTGATAGTGTGCGTATTGCTATAACTTAAATCCTTTCAACTGAAGTTGTGTTCGGGTTTCTTTTGTTTTTCTTCTATTGCAGAGAATGTTTTTTTTCTTTTCTTTTTTTTTTTTTTCCAAATGCACTGGAGGTGACTGATACCCGTTTCACAATACTTAAATGATAAAAAAGAGAGGGAAAAAAAATATGACAAAAATAAATCGGTTTAGTTTGTTTTTGCAAAGCAGAGGCAGCCTGTACGTTATTGGTTAATCTGTGCCCTCGTCTTTGTTGAATGTACACGTTAAACCTGATTTCACCTTAAGGACAAAGAGCTCTAATAAATAAAATTCTAAGAAACATGGCCTGCAGCTGTAGACAGCTACAGGGCGGTCATTTAACCCAAGAAGCACACTCCACTATTTTCTGCTCTCACCACCTGTATTTGTCGTTTTTGCCGTTTTCGCTTCATTTTGATCAGTGGGGAGGGATGTTGTAAGTCCCTGCCCGGGGAAGTGAAGTTTCCCGTTCATTTCCTCTTCAGATACAGAGTCTGTTTATTTCAGCCAGCATCGATGCAAAGTGCATCTCTGACGGGAGAGCCTCAAGTTGTGGAGCACAGCGCTATCCCCAATAATGGCGCTCGAAGGTTTCGCTGGTGGAGTCCGCAAAGAAAAATTCAAGTATTTCAGCAGATTTTCTTGAACCACAGCAGCATAAACCTGTGTAACATATTTCACAACTTTCATATATTTGAATTTGTTTTATGTGAGAGTGGTGGACAATATTTAGGTGCAGCTCGAGAAATTAAAAAATTAAAGTACATTTATTCCGATAATTCAGTTCAGAAAGTGGAACTATTATAGATTAATTACACAGAGATATATTTCTGTTTTATTTCACTTTCTTTTGATTTGTTTCTGAGAATACTTTTATTTTATGGAAGAACAGACAACTTTCACATGTCGGGTAAGCTGCAAAAATGCATTGCTCAAGAATCAGAGTGTTGTATCTAAGTTTAATCTTGGAAAGTTAAGTGGAAGGAGAAAGTGTGGAAGAATTAACGTCAGCTGCTGGAGTCTGTAAGTCTCTACTGAATCAGAGACAAAGTCAGAAGCTTCCACTTGAACTGAAAACAATGTCAGGATTGTTGCTCAGTGGTTCAAAGTTATTTTTTTCAGCTGAAAAATGAACTTTGCATTTCATCATAGCCCCAGAATCTGGATGGAGAAGGTTCCACAGGTTGATGATTTTATCAAGGTAAAGGTTGGCACAACAGTCTACCAGGTAGTTTTATAGTGTTTATGCTTCCCTCTCCTTTTTTTTCTTCTTTTTTTTTTTAAATGCATTTAGGGTTTTCATTGGTTATAAGTATAAAGTGGGATATGTTTACACTCTATAACTATATCATTCTGAGTGTAGATAATCTGACTTTTGAATTTACTGAAATGAGTTCTAATCTAAGAAAAATCTCTTCTTTTGAGACACTAAAACAATGAAAAAAGTCAGTTCCTTAAATTTTATCGTTTCCAATAAGTTCCAATTTCTTCCAATACATTTGAGTCAAATAGGCAGAGTTACCTCCAGTTACATACAGTCGAGTCAAATAAGATTCATGTTGCAAATTATTCAAATTGGTGTTTCAGATTGATCAGTGCTTGCATCTCCTTTTTTTAATGCTCAACATCCCGAGTGCATTTGGAGGTCTTTTCAAGTTTTCAAAATATAGCTGGGAATCTGGGAGTTATCTGTGATTTAGAAGTTTGCAATTTAAATTTTCATGGCTGCTTTTGTGACCCTTAACGTGATGAGGATTTACACAAAGAAATTTGCGTAATGTCTCAGTGAAGCGGGTGTTTAAACTTGAAAAGATGTGGATATTAACTCCAGTGACCTTCTTGGCTCCCCTCACTGTCCTCTGCAAGGCCCTCTTGTCTGCCATATTGCAGCTGATAAACCGCTGAGATGCAGTTCATCCACACACTGGACTCAGCCCTCAGCGAAATGTAAGGTCCAGTTTTGCTGAAGTTAATCTCAGACATTTGCACTGATTTCTACATTTCTATCACGTCAAGTGTCCACATTGGCACCTGAGACCAAAATTATATGTACTTCATGGCAGAATTAGGTTTACAAAGATCTTTTACCACTAGAAAAACAACTACGCAGCCCCTAGTAGCAGCCTAATAATACTTACTCACAAGATATGAAAATGAACAGACCTTCAGAAAATAAGCAACATAAGTTAAAAAGTAACGTTTTAAGTCACTGTACATTTAAAAATTTGTGATTGCTCAGGTCAAAAGTTTATTTGTGTTTTGAAAAACCACAAATTTGCTACTTCATAGACATTTCAAGCGAAAGCTCTATTCAGTAAGACTGAAATATGCAAAGTGAGCCAGCTTATTTTAAAGGTTTCACAATTACATCTAATACAGTAACATTTTAATTGTACATCAGTATAATAAAATAAGTGTTTAATGCAGAAATGTTATGATATGGCCTACACATTCACAGGAAAGGCAACCACCACAGGAAGGTAAGTCATAAAAGGTTATAGAGAATCTGACTGTAGCAGTGCAGAGCTCAAATTGTGGCAGGGAAGAAAATTACCTTGATTTCCTTTTATTTTGCAATTGTGTTGAGAAAATGCACTTAAAATGATCCAGTTTTCATTTTTTTTAAAATGCTACTTTCTTGGCCATTGATTTGCAAGCATAATTTCTCCCCACACATATTATATCTGGAACAATAAAGACATCTTTCATAAAAACAAATCCTTATTTTACCCCAACTGGTTTACTCACAACATAGTTTTAGTTCATCAGTTGCTCAACCTTGATGGATATTTAATGACATATCAAGATTTTGCCACAAAATACGGCAATATAAATCTTAGAAACAGGATTTAATACTGTAATTATGCAATCCCTGCTGGGGTAGTTATTTTACTTAGAAGTACAGAAAATGAGGTCAAACAATATATCAAAACTATTAGAAATTCCACCAGTACTAAAACTTGCACCGTGGCGGCTGTCAATATATTACACTGAATTTTATTGTATTGTTCTGTAATATTTGTTTAAATAAAGATTTGAATAAAAAAAAAACAGCTGACTTCCTGTTAGCGTAACGCCGTGCGACGTCACCACGCTAAGGCTCCTCCTTCCTCTAGTCGCCGCCACCGCGAGCATAGTTAGCTCCCCAACAGCTGTCTGTGGCACTCAGTCAGCAAGCCTATCAGTCTGAGTGATTGTGCTTCCTTTGGAGGACCGCTGTGTTATTATCTCCAGGAGCCAGTTGTTTTTCTTTCCTAAGGGTTTTCTGTGGTATTATATTGTTGTCCTCGCCGTCACAATAGACAGAAGTCCTGGGATATGGCCAGACAAGAACAAGTCCTGGTGCTAGAGCCGCAACAGGAAGTCAAATTCAGAGGTAACGCTAAGGCGGAGGGCAGGGCCGAAGTTAGGCAGCTAGCTCTAGTCGTTAGCCAGTATCTATGTCAGCTGTAAGCCCTTTTATTATTTTGTTTTCTCATTGTGTCTTCAAAAGATGGCTGAAATGTGCTCTTAGTTGATGACGGATGAAACAGTTAACCTGTTAGCGTTTATTTGCTCTAACTAGCCGGGTAAATTGCTAGCTGTCATTGCAGCGTCAGGACAGGCCGTCCATCCCATTACTACAATTATCTTATACGCTTCTTATACCTTACCATTCATTTTCCGATGATGTGAAACTCACAAGTTGGCTAATGTGTAGCACAGTTCCTTAAACCGGTTTTGTTGTTAACACTTGTGCACCAAAAAGCGGATATTCTAGCATTTTCTACAGAGTTTGTCATTGCCTAGCCCCATTACCATGCTTATTGCTCAATGACCTAAGCTTGAAAGCCCAGACTGAAAGCTTTATCGTTCACGCTTAATTTCTAAGTAACCCAATTTCCTTCCCTGATTTGCTGCATTTAATTGGGCTTGTTGTGAAATCAGACGTTGCGTGTGTTTTACTAATTAGGCCCGAGCAGCTAAGCGCTGCGAAGGCCTATTGTTGTCATACTGTTTATTATTACGATTCTGTCCCCCTCTTTAAGGGGCTTTTTGGGGGGATTTATCATATTAAAAAACTCACCAAACTTGGTGGACGGGTCAAACCTATTTAAAAATTACAAATCATGTGGGCGTGGCTAAATGACTTCTGTCGTTGCAAAAATCGCAAAAGAAACGGCTCAACGGCGCCACCTAGCAACTTTCAAAAGACCCTCTTCTATTACTTTACTTTACCGTAGAGACATGAAATTTGGTACACTTGTAGAGCTCCCCAAGTCGCTCAGAAAATACAATTAATATCATAGTGCAAGTCAAACAGGAAGTCGGCCATTTTGGATTGAAGTTCTGATTTTGACCCCATTTTTGCCGTTTACAGCCTTCATATTTGGTCGAACTCCTCCTAGGGATTTCGATTGATCGGCTTCAAACTTGGTCATATTTTTCCATTTTCTTCAGGATTTAGAGCTAATTAGGTGACATAAACAATATCTTTATACATTATAAATAATATCTATATATCTCCATCAATTATAGGAGGAACAAAAGAAATAAGACATGAGAAACAACATGATAAACTATAATAAAAATACCATTTACAATGTAAACATAAGAAATTTAATAACAAATTAATTACGTTCACAGACAAATAACCACGGTTGTTAAACAGACACAAGCAATAATTCTTTTTTTTTTTTTACTGTGCCATGTATATTATTCTAAGACTTTTTCTCGGTAGAGACTTGTATATAAGAAAAAATATGGTTAAACTATTCAGTCTTCGAAGGTGAAAATTTTTCTTCAACTCTAAAACGATAAAATAAAACTCATTCATAGAATCACAATATCAAGAATTTGTGCATCGAATAAAACATTTGGATGCTATAGGTAAATGTTATCATTTAGTTTGGCTAAGAATAATTATTGCACTGTCAATAAATCACTTCTAATAGATGTTCTATAGTTACTTAAAAGATTGTCTATTAGTTGCAGCTCATGTGACCAAACCACCTGAAAAGATGAAAAGTTAAAAAACTCAACAGTTGAAACTTGAGATGAGTTAAAACTCAAGTTATAATGTTAAGTTTTAACATTTTAACTCAACAACCTCTACCTAACTAGAGGTTGTACACTATCTCCAAGTGCTTCTTAGCCAGTGTTTTCAGCAAAATTGAGCTGACTGTCCAGGAATGACAGAATTAGCCACAGTTTCAACAGGAGTGAAACTGAAACCACTTTCAGATCTTGGGTATGGTGTTTTGTGAGGGACTTTATCTTTTACGATTCCAGTAATGCTGAAATTAATAATAAATAATAAAGACGTTGTGATATTCTGATTTAGTAATGTAATTATATTAGTTGTGTTACCAACCCCACGCCACTAGAAGCAGTATCAGGCCCGAAAAGATGCGACTAAGGAGCAGATTAAGAAGTAAACAGAAAGCTACGGAATTTGTTAAAAACTGTGAGCTGCGCTGAAGTAAATAAAAGAGAGAAGTTCAAATACATGCTGAGAGTGAAACTCCTTCCTAAAGGTGAAGATATATCACAGATTTCAAAAGAAAATAAAAACGTGAGACCGCGGATAATATAGGAAATAGCGCCCTCTTCACTTCCGGAGTGCAATGGTCCCATTCCCAAATAAGGTATGAGACTGGCAGTGGTCCGTCCCCGCCCCTTTGTTTGCTGCAGCAGGTCCTTCCAGATGACCTGAAGTTTTAAACAAAGAGTTATGAAGCAGAAGCAGACTTTAAAGGCTGAGAGAAAGCAGAAGGTGTTTGATTCGCTCTGTGTTTGTTTTCTGCTGCATTCAATTTGCAACTAAGGGTGGGGCATTAAAAATAAATATTAAAGATGCTGCTGTTTTGGCTTTATTACTAAAGTCTGATTTTGTTTTTTTTGCCCACACATACCGATGTCTTTTTTTTGTCTAATAATACAACTTGAATAAAAAATAATGTGCTGCAGTTTCTTTGATATTGGTTGTAGCTTCAAATAAACTGAAAACATAGTTGTTTTACTAGATCCTTCTCATCTGTGTGTCAAACTGTGTTTCCATGTCTTATTAATTGCATCACATTACATTCTGTTGAATGCATTTATATACTGAAAATGTTGGAGTTCTCTGTTGATATATGGATAAAGAAAAATCTAATTTCTCATATCTTGCTGATTTCCTTTTCTAGCAAACTGATCGGTCTCTTTGAGAAAGAATAGCTACAAGTTAATGGACATTCAAATGCTGTCTTCTTCATTGTTTACATTAAACTTAACATCCAACTTTAACATTTCAATGACATTTAACACACATACCCTCAAGTCACCAAGTTGTTTTTTTTCCTATCCCTCCTGCAGGCCCATTTACAGATGTTGTCACTGCCACGCTGAAGCTCACTAACCCCACAGACAGAAATGTCTGTTTCAAAGTTAAGACAACCGCGCCTCGCAGATACTGTGTGCGTCCAAACAGCGGCATCATCGACGCTGGAACCTCCTTAAATGTTTCTGGTTTGTAAACATATTTGGTTGAGTTTTTCATTTACGTGAAAAAATTGTGCCAACGCCTCATACTAGTAACAAGTTTTAACGTTCTGAATGGAGCTTTAACCTGATTTGGAGCGTGACATTTGCTATATAAAGAAACATTTGATTCTACTGAGAGAACAAAATGTTAGTTCTACCTAATGTGCAAAGGTACAAGAATAGGCACTAGCACAATACAACTTTTATGTTGAAGTCTTGAATGATATTATAAAAGTATAGTATAAACAGTATAAAAGTCTTAACCCATTTTTATTTTAATATTTTTTTATGATCTTCTGAAATATGGTTTCAGGTTTTCTGAATGTATTTCAAAGCTGTTGCTGTTTTTACTGTGATTGCTTTTTCTCTCAGCTTCATTTAGTCACTTTAGAAGTTATAGTGTTTGTGTGTGTGTTTTAAGCAGCTTAACTCAAACCTATAAATTATTCAGACATGAAGCCTCCTAAACCTAATGGATAAACCAGGGTTACAGTATCTATGTGTAATGTATAAGAAAGAAACAATTTTAAATGTATTTAGTAGACACCTTCTTGCTAGCCTCTTCTTAAAAAGATGCAGTTTCCTCAAGTCTTTAGTTCTATAAAAGGCTAGATCACTTTAACACAAACTATGTATTTTAGATAAACAAGGTGATTACAAATGGCTAAAAAAATAGTAAGTACAAGTTATTTATTTATTTTTTTTCTTGTTTTTTGGGCTTTCATTTGTGATTTTTTTTTTTTCTTTTTTTCTTCTATTAAGCCAATGTTTCCAGTGTCCTCAAGTTGTCCTCTTCCTGTTAGATTTAGGGTCTGTCTGGCTACACTGTGGTGTAGATTTCAAAATATTCCCTTATATGGCATCTATATATTTTCAAGCTGTAGAATATGAGCAGTTTTGATTGTATTTAATCTTCTCCTCTGCTCCACAGTCATGCTGCAGCCGTTTGAGTACGACCCCAATGAGAAGAGTAAGCATAAATTCATGGTGCAGTCCATTCTGGCTCCCAGAGACATGACCGACATGGAAGGAGTTGTGAGTATTAAGCTGGAAGTTGATTCACAAACCTAAAGATGGATTTAAGCATGGCTCTGTCTCTTTCAGTCTGTACATTCATCTGAAATAAACATGTGCAGAAACATAGTTCTGTTGATGTTATTTAGAGTTGAGGACAACAGTTTAGCTGCTGCAGCATCAAGGAAGTCTGACTGAACGACAAGTGAATCCTGTTTGTTTGTGTTTGCAGTGGAAGGAGGCCAAACCTGAGGAGCTGATGGACTCAAAGTTAAGAGTTACTTTTGAGATGCCTCCAGAAAATGACAAAACTGTAAGTATGAGTTAGTTTTGTTTTTTTTCCACATTCATATGTTTTTGCTTGCCACTGCATACATTTCTTTCAGATACAGATAAGTGTCATTTTTGTCATTCACGCTATACTGAGAGAAACAGATGTTTCTCTAATGAGTCCAACAATAAATGTCACATGTTAGTGAAATAGATTTTTGTCATGTTTTCAGTATTGTTCCAGTGTCCCAAGTCATTCATTACATGATGTTTGTATTCATACACGTCTTGTGCCTGGATCTCACTCCCCGCCTCATCGGCATGTTTTCTTTTTTTCCTTATTCCACTTTCCCTTCTTCCTCCCTCACCGCCATTCCACCCAGCCGCCCCCACCCGTTCTCTCTCCACAGCATGAGAGTGAAAGCATCAAACCTGTGTCTTCCTCTACCTCTGTTAAGACTGAGCACTCTGCACTGCCCAAGTCATCCAGCGCCTCCCTGGATGACGGGGAGGTGAAGAAGATCATGGAGGAGTGCAGGCAGCTGCAGACGGAGGTGCAGAGGCTACGAGAAGAAAACAAACAGATCCGGGTGAGACGCACTGAAACGGTGGCTTCAACAGTTTCAGGCCGAGTCCCTCATCTCTCCCTTTAGGGAAAATATATTTCTCAGCCTCAGCCAGGCTAAAGTAAATATTTGGTTAAGTTTAATTTAGAATTTAGAGGAAAATACATATTTATACAATAAATATCAATGAGAGTATAGGGGGAAATGCTGGTATTTCCAGATTTTAATCCCTATTCGATTGTCTAAATGTTAAGTCTGTCATTATTGGTCTTCTCCCTTCAAGTCCTCCTTTCCTTCCTTGTTTCATTCCTACATTTTTTTTCATTCTTTTCTTCCTATTGTATTTTATTCTGCCCTTCCTTTCTTCAGTGCCTCTAAGTAAGCTTGTGTCTTTCTTCTTTGCTTCAGGAGGACGACGGTGTGCGGAAGAGAAGGATTACACCGATGGCTGCTTCTCACTCCAACATGGCTAGCATGGCCATGACAAAGGATGAAGGCTTGAGCACCCGCGTCCTCGCATTGTGCTTGGTCTTCTTTGTGATTGGAGCCATCATTGGCAAGCTGGTCCTTTAGAGACACAGATTGAGCACAGTGACGGACGGACGGACGCAGGAACGAAGGGACAGACAGCGTTTCTTAAAGGGCACGTACCAATGACGGCAACGGGGATGTCTTCTGGGTTTATGTTGATTTGTTTGCTTGTTTTCTTAACATTTAAAGCTACTAGCCAGGGGTTTATCTTCCTTCAACAACTGTGCAATGATGATAAAAACACAGCTGAGGAAAAACAAAAAAAATGTATAATTTTCCACTGCTGGACTTCACAATTTTTTATTTATTTTTTTCTTTTTTAATGGTGCAACTGACGTGACACCAGGCAATAAGGGTTGACGTTAGAGCTGCTGGCTTTAGTGAACGCTGTGGTGATCGGGCAACACTTAGGTTTTAGGTGTAAATTCAGACCAATAGTACCCTTCTCCCTGAGGAATACAAACAAGATAAGAAAACTAAATTGAAGGTTAGACTGGGCAAGACGGAGTTTCCATGATTCCCATGATGGACGCTGCTGTTGATAGCGATCCATTGATTGTCTGAAGAGGTTAGTGGCGGTTAATGCTGCTTAATTGGTACGGATCTATTTATATTGTTCACATTTTTCCAATCGATTGGTTTCAGTGCATGTCAGCCATTCGTAAAATGAATCAATGCCTCAACTAGTATCATGACATGCTGTGGCAGAACATTCAGTATCTGAAAACACATGCCAACCCAACATAGTTTACAGACAAACTCGCATAAGCTCTTAGCTGGCTGTAATGTAGTTTTATTTTATTTTTTCCCTTCTTCCCTCTGCTGTTTATTGAAATTATGGTGTTAGGCTGCACTTTAACAATCATAATGGGACTAACTAGTAGAACCCGGCTGATTATAATCTGTCTTCCAGGTGATTCATCTCTACGGTACCCACCGTGATGTTTGCATCCGATTCAATAGCTAACTTTCTCCCATCTTTTGAAGAATCTAAATGAATTTGGCGGCTCCAGTTCTGGTGGTAAAATCCTTATTGGTTAAGCTCAGCCTGGGTTTGTTTTCCGCACCTCCCTGCAACAGCTCTTTACTGCGACTTCAGCAGGAGAGGTGGACGATGAAACAATTCTGTAAATTGGCGATTGCACTTGAATTCTATCTTTAAGTTCCAATTTCCTAACAAAATTCATTAGCCTTACCACATATTTGTTTTTGTTGTTTTTTTTAAGGTATTTGGCTCAAAAGTATTTCTAATCCCCGATCAGTCATCCCTCTGTGCGTTTGTCTCCAAACATCTTGAAGTTTTGCAGTAGAATGCAAGTAACCACATCTGGGCCTCGTTTCAGAAAGCAGCAGAAGTGAAAACCTTGATGAAGTTCTGGAGTTTGATTTCAGAAAGCCAGATAGGCATTATCCCGAGTCAACTTGCCACCCCAGCTTACTTCTTGAAGCAACCCCGCTCAGTATTGGTATTAATTATTCGTATTACTGCCAGCAGGATTCTGTCCGAAATGTTACTATAGCATCTAAACTGTTAATGTATAGCATAAGTCACCTAGGAGAGATTACTAATTTAAGAGGTGTGTGTCTTCACTGTCAGGTGACAAGGGAGTTCGGTCCCTGGCAGGGCCACTTGATAAAACATAAACGTTTTTCTCTTTTGTGCTATTGTTATCAATAAAGGTTTAAGACGAATTTTATTTTTTATAAAGAAGCATTTTAGACAAGAGCTCTCCCACTACCGGACTGTAGATCATTGTGACTTGAACATTTAGAAGTTGCTCTCTATCTGGAAACCATGTGCAGCCCAGGTGAGTGGGGTTCTCACAAGACAAAGAACAGAATTGCAGATATCAGGGCAAGCAAAAATGTAGACTATAGAAACACTTTAAGCATATTCTATTCATATAGTTTTAGGTGTCCAAAGTACAGTAGATATTGATATTTTGTTCAGAAAAATTTAATTATCCTCCTCTTGTTGTGAGTTAAATAACATCAAGAATATTCTCTGCTGAACCTCACACATTGACTCTACCCACTAACTTCTGCAATTTTGCAGCAGCAACAGCATTGCCATTTTTTGTTCTGAAATGTTTTTATATACTCTATACTGTCAGTAACACTTCTAATTCTGTTGGTGAGAAATGCAGACTTTCAGGATAGTTTTTCTCTTCCGTTGCCATGGGGAATTGTGTTATTTGCCTTTCATTGATGAGGTCTCCGTCATTTGGCGGAGTTACGCTTAACTCAGGGGTAACTTGACTCAGAATTGAGTTGCCTAGTCGATATCTCCTGCTCCGAAACCGAAAACCCAGAGTATCACCAATCTGGGTAGGTTTATTCAGAGTACCTGCCTTCTGCTCAGGGCTCGTTAACCCCGCTTTCTGAAACGGGCCCTCAAGGATAAAACTAGACGAAAATCACAAAGGGATGTACTCCAACCAGGTAACTTCTGCCTGTTGTGATGTCACCAGCAGAGGAAGAATTTTATCATACATGATCTCCAAATGATTAGAAAGAACAACGTTATTAATGACAAACTAAAGTTTGTATCTAAGGGGAGTTAAGTGTAGAAGATAAACAAAGGAAGGCAGGCCCGGTTAAACCACAAGGCTCAGCATTTTTTTGTCGCAGGCTTTGTTTTCTTTCTTTTTGATTTTTATTTTTTTGTTCCCTGCTTTTCTTCTTTTCTCTCCGTCCATCTCTGCTTCCTAAAGGACCTTTCCCATCTTGCAGCGGTGTGTGGAAGTGGCTTCATGCTGGCTGAATGTTTAAAGTCTCATTGATTCTGAAAGTTTCTCACTGGCGTGTCTTTACCTCCGTTATCACGTCTCTTCCACTCGTTATTGATGATCTGACAGGACAGAAGAACAAAATTAATTGTTGAAAGACTTTTTGTTCTTTTTCCTGAATGCAAACTTTGTGTCTTGTCTTCTAAAGAGTGAAGTGAAAAATGATATATATAAATATAAATATGTATACTGTATGTATGAGCCAGTAGAAGCTGGGTGTGAGTGTTTTAATGTGATGGGGCTGCAAAGAGTTTCCTGTTTGTAACAGAAAATGGGGAATGTTCATTGAAAAAAACAAAAAAAGATTACAATTATTAATCATGTTGCTCTCTGTCCAGACCAAGAAATCTGCTCAATCAAATTAAATCTTTGGGCCACTAATAAAGTTATCACTTAATAAAGGATTGTGATGATTAACTTAAGATGCACTGTGATCTATTTAAAAAAAAAAAAAAAGAAGCAAAGCTATAAATTAGTTTGATGTCTAGAATTCGTTCTGAAACCGTTTCAATCCACAGCAGGTCCTGCAGACTTAGCTGATGCACTTCTAGGAAATCCAGAGTTAAGAAAATCAGTTTTGTCCACCTTTGCTTTGTTTTTTGTGTTATAGAAGTTATTTTATGATCTTCAAATATACTGCAGCCTGCATGAAATAGCCTGAATTACGATTGCTGTTTTATAGTTAAGTTTGGAAATTCAAGCAAGGCCTGTGTTTTCAAAAGGGACCAGTTTAATCTTGGGGTTTATCGGTTGAACCGTTTTGTTTTCTTCATCTCCTTGTTTCTGTTTCCCATCCGGCTCCGGTTGGTGGTAACCGCTGCTTGATGTCGACCATCAAGCACCCACCTTTATAAATCAGCTCTGTTTCAGGAAAAATAGAGAAATGTGTGTCTTTTTTTGTTTGTTTAAAAGATGGAGGTTATGTGATATTTGGGGCGTTGCCGTCTGTGGGGACTGACTTGTTAATACGCACTACATTAAAGGAAATGATGATAAAAGGTATTTGCGCTTTAGACCACTCCTGCATTGGTGCAGTCACAGCAGTGTAATCACACAGTCATTGGATACTCTTTTGTATGTACATATAAATACTCAAACATGTAGTAAAGCAAGAAAAGAACTGAAGAACCACCATGGGTCATGTAGCATCATAATAAATTACAGTACATAAACTCCCCTCATCCCCAGCTGGTCCTTTTTTGTGCAAGTGTGTTTACCCTAATGGACTGTGGATTCCAGTCTGTGTGTGAAGTCATAAATTTAAACTTGGTCATAAATAGGTTGTAAACTTTTAGTGCTTTAAAACAATTTGCCCACTTACAGAAACTGGATTGTTTTCTGTCATACAAATGTTTCAGATCTTGAAACAACCGATAACTTGAGTAAATACAGATATTAAGTTATTAATTAAGGGGAAAGGAGCTACGCATACCAACCTGGCTCTGTGTGTGACAGAAGTAATTACCTAATGAAAGAAATTCTAAGAACTGGTTTTTCCACCCTTGGTGGCAACAGCTGCTATCATGTTTTTGGCAGCACTGTGGAAGAACTCCCAAGTCCTTCATTTTGTTTTTAGTTCAGCCAATCAGACTTGCAAGCAGAAAATCTTGAATGAGAACATTATCGCTTCAGTTCAAGCAAACCTGAGTTGTGCAACAAAACAGTGATTCTGGTTCCATCCGACACAACAAATCATCCAGCCTCTGAAGCAGAAAGACAGCCCCAGATTGTCTCTCTACTCTACTGTGCTTGGCAGTATAATGTTCTTTTTTATGAAATGCTATGTTAATTTTGTATAACAGAATGCACACCTTTCAAAATGTTCCCTTTTTTGCTTTTCATGGAGTACTTTCTCTAAGGTCTTGGAGATCATAAAGGGTTTTTTTTTTATATACTTTTTGTTCTCTGGTCAGCAGTGGTTTGGGTTTGGGAAATCTCCCATGGAGGCCATTTTTCTGTCTGGTGAATCAGAAATACTGACCTTAACGAAGAAAGGTCAAACATGCTTCGGTCATTGATGCGATCTTGGTTTGATTTTGGTCGACCAGTTACTTCCTGGGAAGGTTTGCTGTTTGCTTCTGACATCCTAATGATGTCACGAGCTTAAAACATTCAACTATTACAGACGTTTTTGTATTTCTTGAACTGTTCCACAGTTTGCAGTAACAGAGATCCACAGCTCAGGTGGGTCAACAAAACAACTAATAATGTGTATGGCATACTTATGTCCTTTTTTTCAAAAATGGGTAAGAAGAAAAATACTGTCAAAAGAAAAGCATGTAAATGTTTATAGTTTGTCACAAGCCAACTCAAAAGACATTCTAGGGATATGAAACTGAAATGAACGCCGTTGGTCTTCATGAATCCTGAACATACCAGGATCCCAGCTCAATGGGAAGCTGGTGACAGTTGACAGAATGATGGATAGAGTTAAATACGACCAATGCTGGAAGAAAAGCTGTTAGAAGCTGAAATAAACCAACAACGGAAGCAGTGGTTTACCTTTTAGCAATGACAGAAATCCTAAACAAACAACCACAGTTATAATGACACAGTTTAGATGAAACCAAATTCATTTGTTGGAATGGTCCAGTCACAGTCTGAATATGAATTCACACAGGAATAGATGTTCACACATGCTATCAAACCAATATAGATGTACAAAGCTGTTTAACAGGTATCTTTCTCTTAACATTTATGCTGTACTTTAAATCTCTCATACAGTATCCCAATTAAACTTATATTTCTTTATGTTGTCTTGTAGATGTATGTATTATCATGCTAATTTATATAAAGATTTTTTTTTCTTTTCATTTAAACTTTTTATGTTTTATTTATTTATTTTTTCACGGAAACGTGATTGTGTCTTCTCGGCATGAAATGTTTTATGTGAATCAACGTTTAATTTCACTTTTCTGCTGTGAATGGCAGCGTGTGTACCTTTTTTGTCTGTTTAGCAGTTGCGATAATTATCCAGCAGAGGGCGAGAGAGAGACCAGAGGCGACGCCCACTACTGTTGTCTAGCAACAGACGTCATCGGGCCTTATCCAGGAAGTAGAAAAACATCAACAATCCTTCCAGGTTGGGCGAAGTGTCGGGGTAGGTTTTAGCACGGTGGCCTTTCCAGAGCCTGGGTTTCTCCTACGCTCTGCTTTATTTAGCCAGTTTTACAGCGAGGGTCTTGTAGCAGCCTAGGCATGTCGTTGTTCGGCAAGATATTTGGAGGAGGTGGAAAAGGGGGAAAGGGACCGAGCGCACAGGAGGCGATCCAGAAACTCCGTGAGACGGAGGAGATGCTAACGAAGAAACAGGAATTTTTGGAGAAAAAGATCGAGCAAGAGCTGCAGATCGCCAAGAAAAACGGCACGAAAAACAAGAGAGGTGAGACAATGGTGTTATTTCAGTCCACTATCTGACTTCTCGGGGTGAAATATCAGGTCAACCAACACAAGTCAAACGTTAGCCATCACGTTAGCATTATTGGCTAACTTTACGTCGCCATCGTAAATGTTGGCTGGCTTCATTTTCTGAGGTCGACACCCAGGAAAACTGGTTAAATGACAGGCTGGCTTTTTTTTTTTTTTTTTTTTTTTTTTTTAAATTTCTGTTGAGTTCATCATTTTTTCCATTTAACACCCATGTAGATTCATCTCTCAACATATCCCTGTGATTATATTTGCGGTGAATTAGTGAGTGGCTATTTAAAATCCGGGGGAAAATGGTCAAAGGTGTTCCTTATAGATTGGCCATGAGAACACGAAGTCTGGGGGCAAAGGTTGAGAGCTGTCAGGGAGGTGGGCGTGTTTCCACCCGGATCAACACCTCTACCTTCTACGGACTCTCTTATAAAGGCCCTCTAATTTTATTTTGACATGGGTAACCTTGAAAGTAACTGAAAGCAAGGACAAAAATCTGACTGTCGAAAGTAATAATCATGGCAACATTGTGTAACATTGAGTCACACTTGTGTCAAAGATTTTTAGCAACAGAAACACATGTGCTTTCATGTTAGCCTTATGCATTGTAGTATTATTACTATTGTTATTGGTTTGTTGATAGATTTGTTTTATCTTTAAGAACTCTTGCGTGAACCAGGAACTTTAAAAAGTCTGAAATTCATGTATCTTTAGTTAAGGCATGAATGTGGAGAAAATGTGAGCTGGCCTTAACATTAATTCCAGGTCTTACATTTTGACTGCTTAATTTCATATATGTCGTTTTTTTTCTCTCTCTCTCACGTGGGACTTTGAGTTTGAGCGCGCGCACATCTGCATTGAGTTCCCGAGGTGGTAGAAGCTAATGCTAACTTATGGGTTCCATCTTAGCTAACTGCTAATATATCTTTGTTAGCTAGCTAGTTGTTTTTTGGTTTTGTTTTTGTTTGTTTGTTTTTTGCGTCTATCATGGGTAAGTACACATTTATCGCCAGTACTTGCGCCTGGTGGCTGGACGACGTTCGTCTTCACCACTTGCTCGCTTCTGTTGCTAACCCATAGCAGCTCTGAAAAAAACTTCCAACAAAAAACTTTTACCATCGTCTTCAAGATGTACATTTGATCATGATCATGCTGTTACACCTCAATTTTCCCTTTGCAAGACAATGAATGCTGTTTCTTTATTCTAAAATGTAATTATATGATGGAGATGATCAACTTGCCCCTTTTTAAGTATTCAAATGTATGTATCTAATCTGAATCAGATTTTTATTTAACAAATAAGTGCATTAAATAACATCCTGTTGGTCAGTGCAACCAAGAAAAGAGTTTTAGTTAATTAAACTGGGGTACAATAAATTTTTTCAGCATTCTATCTGCACATCAAAGTTTATCCAGTTAAAACTGATTGATTCTAATATCTGGCTGACAGATTTATTCGTCTCTCATCAAGCTGAATTCCACTGGCTCACTAACATTTTATTGTCGAGATGATTGTTAAATGAAAGCTCACATTTGGGAGAAATGCATAATAGAAGCAGCACAGTTGTTCATCCTGATGTTTCTACCTGACAATAGGAGGAGTTGTTAACATTTGTTTTGAGTGAAATGAAAAGGTTCCTGAATACGTTCAGTGCTTGGCCTCCATTATAATCATTTCCTGTTCCGGCTCAACATTGGTTGACACAATGACTCAGCCCAGGATGACGTACAGGTGTTGTCATGCTGTGGGTGAGAACTTCATATTTTCCAGTTTGTCATTTTTACGACTACAGGCTAAACATAGGAACTCCCTATATTTTTAGATTCTGACTCATTTAGGTTCTAATAATCCTAAGAGTTTGGGTCAGAAAGCAGGCTATAGAGCATCACCTCTAGGAACCGGCTGGTATTACTATCTTGAATGAAAACACCACAGTTTGCGTGTGATTAGAACAAAGATGTGTAACATGATGATTTAACATTTATTATCTTGATTTTAAAATCAATTTTTAAAAAAACCCTGTCAATAGTGGTGAACAAAGAATGTCTAATGTCATTGTGATGATGAGGTCATCATCACAATGAGTGTTACTGAGGTTTCATATGTTGTTAACTCACCTTATCATCTAAAATAATGACTCAGCATGATAAACACTGACAAAAGCAGAACACAAACTCACACAAAAACTGACCTCATTCCATGTACTAAAGTAAAATCTACCCATCGTGGTACTTACCTTACTTTGAGGGAAATCCACAAAAGAAGAAAAGCCAACGAGATCTAATCTATCTGTAACCAGATGAAGGAAAATCTTTCATTAAGTACATGTGTCTGTTGGCAGGAAGAGATTGTTTTTTTTTTGGGTTTTTTTATGGTACTTTTCCATGAAGTCTAAAGTAGAAGCTGACTTTAATTTCACTACACAAATATCTGTCTCGATTTCTTCAAGATGTCCTTTCTATTCTAATTGGGTACATTAGAATAAAGCTTCGGTAGTGGTGTTGTTTCTTTTTATTGATAGACCAGATACAGTGTACACTGACTAAAAGCCAACAATCAGAAAATAATAGTACCAGAATGGCATGTAGAGGTACTGCACCCAATTTATAGGTAATGGCCATTTCTTGTTTGAATACTGCGAATAAAGGCCGCAGGTGCCACACAAACCTTCTAAAACGACATTATTTTTTAAGTATATTTCATACTGGAAATATTGAAAAAGGTCAACATTTCAATACATTTACTACATGTGGGAACTCCCACATTTAGAAAAATCAATCTTCTAAAGGAAATTTATACTTTGCACAAAATTAAATCGCAGCCTCTGGAAACATTTAATTAGTAATCTGGACTTGGATCTAATGTGACGAAATAAAGACCCATTTCTCTGTAGCTCTCGTCAAAATCGAAAAAGACAAGAGAACATCCTGGTCAAGGAAGGTAGATCATGAGTTTTTCTTAATAAATCAGAAGTTGCTTCTATTTACTGTCAGAACACACATTAAAAAGTTCATAACAAGTAGAGGTGGGACAAGCAATGATGGGAATAAAATAAACTCACTTTTGAACAGATCCTTAGCACAGATAGTAATAATTAGTCACAAATTTGCCAGAATTGCAAAGAAGCGTATATATTTATATATATATAAAAACCAGAAGCCCAATCAGCAGCTGCTTCATAAAAAACAAATAAAAATGCCTTTTTAGGTTGTCTAAGTAAAACTCCTCTGGGAATAAATGATTCCTGATTCTACCACCTGAGAACTGGTTGTGTATCCGTGTGTGTGCCTCTGCCGACCCTGACTCCTCTCTGCGCTCTGTTTGCCCTCAGCGGCGTTGCAGGCTTTGAAAAGAAAGAAGCGGTACGAGAAGCAGCTGGCCCAGATCGACGGCACGCTGTCAACCATCGAGTTCCAGAGGGAGGCGCTGGAAAACGCCAACACCAACACGGAAGTGCTCAAAAACATGGGCTTCGCCGCCAAGGCTATGAAGTCTGCCCATGAAAACATGTAAGAGAAAACGCAGTGATTCATGGCCTAATTAATGAATTACTTCTGAGATGAAATGAGATGAGCTGTTATTGTTATTCCCATCAAATCAACATTTTATTTTGTGTTGTTTTTTTTCCTTTTACCTTTTTGTGAACGGACCTTCTTTTCTTGTCGTCGCATCAGGGACATCGACAAGGTGGACGATCTGATGCAGGACATTACCGAGCAGCAGGAACTGGCTCAGGAAATCTCCGACGCCATTTCTAAACCCGTTGGGTTCGGAGAGGAGTTTGACGAGGTGAGTCGGCTCATCCGGTGAAGCAGAACTCAGAGGGAACCGTTTCACCAGCCAACATGGCGCCGAACGGAGTTGAACCCTGTTTCTTGTGCCGTTGCTCTGTCTCGGTTTGGCCGTGAATCTAAATGCGCTTATTCATAGAGTAATTCAACATAGCTGAAGGTATTCAGTCACCAGAATGCTCTGAATGAGTTCTTTCTCAGTGAGCTGACCTGAAGAATCCTCATTCAGGATTTTCATTCAAGATTTCCCTGTTTTAGAACCAGGTTTAATCTCAGTTTGATGCTCTGTCTTTTGAAACACTGCCGTTGCTCTCACTTTCACCCTTTTTTCGTGTTTGATTTAACTTTTGGATAAGATCTCATGCATCTTGAGATTGCATCGGTTTTAACAGCATTGGTTTTAATCTTCGCTGTTGCTCCCGTTTGTAAGGATGAGCTGCTGGCAGAGCTGGACGAGCTGGAACAAGAGGAGCTGGACAAAAACCTGCTGGAGATTGGTGGACCAGAGAACGCGCCCCTCCCCAACGTGCCTTCTACTTCATTACCTTCTAAACCTGGTGAGGCGTCTTTTATTTCATCTTTAGTTAAATAGGGTTATGATTCAGGCTTGTTTGTCTGGCTTCAAATCTAGAAAGGAAACAGTTTCTGTTCGTCTGATGTCTTCCATCGTTTATCATTGCACTGGATTTTATTTAGGGGTGTCAGTGTTAAAGGGGGGGCTGACTACGTGTACCCTTTAAACATATTCAAAAGCCATCACACGACTCATCGTTGTTCTTTCGCATAAAATGCTGATTCCAATGGAAGAAAATCTGGAAAGAATTGAAAGCTTCCAGGAGCCGTACAGAATTGTTGCAGTCACGTCTCAAGCTGCGACTTTGAACGATAGAGCTGGTTTTCATATGCCTAATTGTTTAATTTTTTATTATTTTTATTTTACCTCGTAGCCAAGAAAGAAGAAGACGAGGACGACATGGAGGACCTGCAGCGCTGGGCAGAAGCGATGTAAACGCAGCATCCCGTCACATCGAACCTGCGTCTGATTGGTGGGGGAAGAGGAAGGAACAACGAGGAATTGGATAGAATGAACTGATCGGATGTTGAGTGTTTTCTGTGTGTCTGAGGAGAGTTGACGTTGTGTAACACTACAATTAAGCAACAATGCTGTACTTTTTTTTCCCCCCTCTCTTTTTTTTTTTTTTTTTTAAATTATTATTATTTTGGCCCCTAAAGGAACGTAAAAACCCGGGGCCACTCGGTTCCTACTGAGCAGGTTGGGTCTCAGTGTCACCTAGTTGTTTTTACCCTTGATTTAAGAAACAACATAAAAAAAAAACACTTAAATATCCCATAACCAGGTGGGGCCATTTCATTGGAAGCATCGTTTGATTGGCGCGCCAAGATGTTCAGAATATCTTAGGCTGATAGGAGAATTTTCACAGAAGCTCAATCCATAAAGATCTTATTCCAACGTTTGCATTTGTGTTGCTCACTCCCTGATTATTTTTTGTTTCCTTAACTCCCTTTGCTTTGTTTTTTTTTTTTTTTTATTATTATTATTACTACTCCTAAACTAGAAGCATGCAGTGGGCGAGGATTCTCCAGAATCTGTGTGTGTTTGCAAGAACTGTAACCTCTTTATTTTGTCTGAAGCTGCGGGGCTCTGACCCTCCTCTTTACCTCCTGTCATCGATTTTAGCCCCAGTAGGCGTCCGCACCAGTGGTTCTCGTTATTTGGTGTAAATATCTCAAATGTATCTCTTTTTCATATGCTGTGTCGAGAGGTTTCGGCTGAGGTCGTGTGAAGCATGCAGAGAGAAGGGAAGTCACGATACAGATCACACCGCACGGCTTGAGACGAGAGATGTTTAACCTAACACTTTTCATCCTGCTCTGTCTGTCTTTGTCCTTCTCATAAGGGTTTGTTTCAAATTGTATATTGTTAAAAAATAATAATAATAATAATAGTTATAATAAACTATTGTCACACATTATTGGTTGCATCGAGATGGAAGTTCTGATTAGTCGATCCACAGCATCTGCATTTTGGAGTTTAAAGGAATACATTTTTTTAAGTCACGACTTACTTTTTTTTTTCTTTTTTTACATACAAAAGAATAAAAAAACACAAGGACAGATGGGAAAGCATGTTTGCATTTCTATGTTTTATTTATCCAGATGAGAATATTATTTGCAGAATCATTAAAAGTTTACAATTCCTTCACTGTTGTGGAAGATTAATCTCTATCAATTGTCACAGTCATCTAATACCTAAAATATAGAAGAAATAAATCTCTCCGGTTGCAGAATATGGCTAAATAAGCACCACTGAATGGTTAATGGACCAAGTTTATTCACACACACATTCATATAAATCAGTGGTAAGCTTGGGATTAAGTGCCTTGCCCAGTGGCAAAATGTTCATAGCAGGAAGAAGTTGGAATCAAACCTGAAACTTTCCAATTGTAAGGCTACATCAGCACTCTGTTAACAAATTTGTTCTATTGGATCCTGTTTGGGAAATTAGAGGGAAGAAGTATTTCTACAGAGTAACAGAAATTAACTTAATTTTAGTTTTTACTGTTAACCAGATCACCACCGCATTTTTCATGTCAAACTCAGGGCCGGATTTACAAGGTTTTGGGTCCTTGGGCTGGAGCCAGTTTTGGTGCCCAATCACTAAAAAATTATTTTACTAATGTGAATTATAGTACATTAATCGGTAGTCTTACGTGTCAGCGGGTAAGAACTGATGCATTGTGGGATTAATATTTCCTCGAGCCAATGACTCTATGTTAAGGCCAAGGAAGCCGACTGTAACTTCATGATTTTCAAATATTTGAATATTGCTTATATTCATAAAAATACTAATATAATACAACTCACATGATTTGGGCCTGTGAGTTTTATATGAAGTACAATGTTTGGAAAACAAACATTTATTATAAAAAAAAGAAAAATAATTTTTTTTCTCTTCCATCTGTCGATCTCTTGCTCCACAGGCGGATTGGCGCAGCGTCTGCAGTGAAGCGGGCGCTGTTCCAGTCCGTCGTGGAGAAGAGAGACCTGAGTCAAAAAGCAAAGCAATCGATTTACCAGTCGGTCTATGTATCTACTATTATCTATGATCATGAGCTTTGGGTCATGACCGAAAGAAGGTCAAGGCTACAATCAGCCGAAATGAGTTTTCCCCGAAGGGTCTCTCCCTTAGAGAGAGAAGCTCAGTCCTCCAGGAGGGACTCAGAGTAGAGCCGCTGCTCCTTCACATCGAGAGGAGCCAGTTGAGGTGGCTCGGGCATCTGGTCAGGATGCCTCCTGGACGCCTCCCTGGTGAGGTGTTCA